>JAWPHD010011009.1:0-87688 GCA_037043455.1 Cyrtodaria siliqua | reverse complement strand
AAAATGTTGGAAAAAATGACAAAAATCACTGATTTGTGCAATCCATTATGGGTTAAAATTTAGAAAAAATATTTAATACAACAGAATAAAGACATATTGTAACATTTTGGATAGATAAAGGTCCAATAATTAAGTAGAAAAAAGTCCTGAACCATATGATGCTTAAAATATTGCCTTAATTTTCAAGCGAAAAATGTGTATTTCCGTCAAAATTCGACGGAATCTGGAATTATCTTTTGAAAATAGTTTGAAGACAACTTGTCATATTGAAGCAATAAAATGTTGCACACTATACACTTCCAAATCATTTATTGTATCAGATATAACATATATGCTCAAGTATTTATATTTTAGGGCAAAATGTTGAAAAAATGACTAAAATCGCTGATTTCTGTAATGCATTGAGGTATTGGGAAAAATTTAAAAGTGCATAGAAAGAACGAGATTTTTTTTGTTCTGCAGTCCAATGTGCAATAATATACCACTCCGAGACCTTTGCCGAGGCTGGACACCGTTCCCGTTGAGTCACACAACCTGTGTGTCGGCCCAGCGGCCGTCGTCTGTGAGTCGCTCAAGGCTATTTCTCTCTATATAAATATACTGTATATAGCTTTAGGTGCCACGTTCGAGACCCGAACTCGCGAAGCCTACGACCTAGGGACTGAGTGCCACGCGTAGCTAGGACCGTTGCCGACGGCTGACCACCGTTCCCGTTGTGTCAAAAAACATTTGGGTTGGCCCAGAGGCCGTCGGCTGCCGGTCGCTCAATTATATTTACTATATAGCTCTAGGTGGCATGTTCGAGACCCGAACTCAGGTAGCCTTGCCCCCTGATACAACCTAGGGACCGATTGCCAAACGTAGCGAGGACCGTTGCCGCCTCTGGTCACCGGTCCCAAAGTGTCACAAAATATGTGGATCGGCCGAGCGGCTATCGGCCGAAGGTCGTTCAACGCTATTTCCCTCTATATATCTGTACATAGCTCTATGTGCCATGTTCGAGACCTTTGCCGAGGGCTAGCCTTTGGTCCCGTTGTGTCACAAAATATGTGGATAGGTCCAGCGGCCATCGGCCGAGGGTCGCTCAACGCTCTTTCCCTCTATACATATATAACTATACCGTATAAAGCTCTAGGTGAGTTACGAGGTTCGATACCCGAAATCGGGTAGCCTCCCCCTGATACAGCCTAGCGATTGAATGCCATGCGTTGCCGGGACCTTTGCCGACAGCTTCCCACTAGTCCTGTTGTGTCGCCCAATCTGAAGGTCGTTCAACGCTATATCCTGCAATATAACTGTATATAGATCTATGTGCAACTCGGGTAGCCTTTCCCCTAATATGGACTAGCGACCGAGTGCCACATGAACTGGGGACCTTTGCCGACTGCTGGCCACTGGTCCCGTTGTGTCGCAAAATATATGGGTCGGCCCAGTGGCCGTACGCAGAGGGTCGCTCAACGCTATTTCTCTATTTATAACGTATACTGTATATAGATCTATGTACCATGTTCGAAATGCCAAATGGTAAAGTCCAAGTTGCCAGTTGGTACACGTACATATTCCAAAATGCTCTACACATAATGGGCTTTCAGAAAAATAGGGTGTACAAAATTCCCCCTGGGATGAGGGTTACTCCAACTAGCTATTTTTCTATTGTACCGGTATTATATATGTTTCTAGATTTTAACCCAATACCCCAAATGGATTGAGGAAAGAAGTGATTTTAGTCCTTTTTTCCAACATATTTCAGCAGATATGTTATATATGATGCAAGGAAACACTTGAATATGTATGCTGTGCAACATTGTATTACTTCAATTTGATAAGTTTATGTTAAAACTATTTTCTAAAATAATTCCATATTCCGTCGATTTTTGACAAAAATATGACCGATTAACCGATTACGATTCCTACGCCTATCATTTTTTAACGATGCATACTCGGGAAATCCGAATCGAATTTTCGAATTTATAATTACAAATTGTATTTTTCATTTTAAACAATATTTTATCATTTGCGTTATAAATGCTACAAGAAAACGAGGAAAATGAACCCATGCCGTTATAAATACTAAAAATAAGAAATAAAAATGGCACTATTTTATGCAGTTGTAGGTGTTATAAGGCATTCGTTCGTGAAAACTCAGATAATACCGTCTACGTTCGAAATCATACTTCATAGAAATGATCGGGATGTTGCGAATGAGAAGTTTCCGGAAATTAGAAAGTAACGATATTATTTGCCAAATTAACTGATTTTATAATGCTTCGAGGCTTATATCTCTCAAGAATAACATATTTAAGAAGAAAATTTACGTTTTCCCCACGCACCTGTTATAAACTGTTCAGATCTGTCAGAATACAGTCGCAATAGAAGATCGTTCATGAGGTAAACAAATGTTTGTAATACCGTTCATTCAGTAATCATTGTGTAGTATTAGTAGTAGTAAATCTCGTGCAAATAGTATAATTTAAAAGTGATTTGCACTACTTTTGGGGATAAAACACGGTGCAGAAAATTCATTGATTTGGCATAGATGGTGTTATGAAATTCTGTTTTATTAATTTGCTGTTATTTAATTTTTCATTTTTATTCTTACATATTGTAAACAACATACTGGACTATGGATGTGTGTATTCACTTTCAATAAAAAAGAAAAAGAAGTCAATGATTGGATGCACCCGAGGTACTGAAATCAAAAATACAATATCTTTTTTATTAATTACTTTTATTCAAAACACTAGCTATCAAAATGTTTCCTTATAAATTTGACACACATGTCAGCATTGACAGTTGCAAGAAAATTGAAGTTAAAGCAAAAATTGGCATTGTAATTTTTACCATACCCCACCCACTTTATACTATTGGCGAACCCTTAATGTGGTCACAAACATAGAGCTATAAACGGCATATATTGAGCAAAGGGACACACATCTTAACACTACGTTTCTTTTCTCTATCTCTTTGCTCATGCGTTCATACAACAGACACGTCGAACACAGCTAAAGAAACCTAATAATATATAAATTGTAAACGGCACTGTTAAATAATAAACTGTGTACCTTTTTACAAGAAACAATAACTGTCAATCCTATCCGACACACACATGGACAATGAAAGACTGTCTACACTCAACTCATTTTACATTGAAAATCACGTGCAACCTCAAGCTGCTGTTCTGGTCACAATATACACCCATGTCACGTGCACATACTGCAATTTAAGTCTCGAATTCACTTGCTCCGACTGTAAAGCAATCATGTATATGTGATTGTGTTTGATATATCACTTTCTGAAATATATATTTATTACGTATTTTTGTTCGTATGCAAAATATTAATTTGCAAAACATACCGTATATTAGTATCTTAAAACAACGGCCTAACATATATTACAATGGCTATCATTTGGAGGTTGCGCAAGTGTTTTTTTGTTCGCAGCGCAAACAATAAATGTTTCTTTTCCATTAATTAATGTATTGTTTATCGCATTCATTGCGTCTGTCATTGTATTTATGTTGTCTTAGTGGTTTGTGATTGCGGGATATGAATCCTTTTCCGTTTTTTTGTGCCAGACTATAACTTTATTGGGGAAGTTGAACTGACTGAGGACCGCCTCTGACATGTACATTTGTACACTACTAATACACATTTGATTAACAGGCATCATTTAACAAATGCCAGAATGTGCCTACCAAATCACATGCAATTTTATGTACGCGTTATCCATCATTTTTTCAATTATTCATGTTGTGTGTACGTGCTATCTCTCAAACTCTCACTTATCGCGCTATCATGTCTAATTATTTTCCCTCTTTAAGTCTTCAAACAAGGCAATAATGACATGGAACATTGCATATCTAAAACGGCTTGGAGTAACAAATCTGCGGCTCAGCTTGTAATAAGATCAAACTTGACACTTTTTCAAATGTCAAGTGTTTGTGTGTTCGCACTATAAGAATCCAAATTGACTTTGTCGCGTTTTGAGGACTTAACCGCCAATGCTTTTGGAAATTCACATGCGTTTACATATTATTGAGAGCAGCTCGGTAACCCTGTCTTCACCACCATTTCTGTTGTTTTTTGTCTCTTTCATTGTAGTTTCAAGTCCTTGTTTGCAGTACAGTGCGGACCTACGATGCCATTGCGTTCGGACGCTGTGGTTTCTATAGGACCCTATATATCATTTTTTCCTTCTCTGCACTAGTTCAATTTTTCAAATATCTTTGATTTCATAGAAAAAAAGGTTTTACTCACCGAATCGAGCGTTTGCACGTGTATCTGCTATCAGAATTGCAGATGTCCGTGACGTACTGCCTAACCTTGAAACATATATTTAAAACCGCTACTAATAGGCTGTGAGCTAGTAGGAGAAACCCTCCACGCCACCCCCCCCCCACCCCCCACCCCCCTCCCCCAACCACTCCCCATACCCCCAGGGGGAATTTTGTAGGATATGATTTTCTGAAAGAACATACATTAAGTTTCAAAATGAGACATGTGTGCCATCTGAGCGTTGGGGCTTTAGTGAGTTTTGGGGGAAAAGTTGCGTTTTTAGACGAAAATCGCCGAAATCTGGAATTATATTTTAGAAAAAGAATGGAATATATAAGAACCAATTTGAATTGATGGAATCATTCTCGGAACGCATCTCTACGTGTCCCACCATATAATTAATGGATCCGATACTTAAATTTTGAGATTTTGGGTAAATATGTTAAAAAAATTGAATAAAATCGCTGATTTCTGTAATACATTAGGGGTATTGAACTAAAAATTAGACATATATCTAATACTATAGAAAACAGAAATAGTGTAACATTTTTAGACAGGGTAAGGTCCAGTGATTGAATAAAAAATGTTTCAAACCGCATGATATTTGGAAATGCCTTAAATTTGGGGCGAAAAATGTGTATTTTTGTCAAAATTCGCCGGAATCTGGAATTATTTTTTAAAATTAGTTTGAACATAAACTTATCAAATTGAAGAAATAGAATGTTGCACAGCATACATATTCAAGTTTTTCCTGGCATCATATATAACATATGTGCTCAAATATTGATATTTTAGGGCAAAATGTTAGAAATAGCTGCACAACTATTGCCAGATAATTGATAAATACATTTACCTGTGGTTCAACGTTGTCTACGTCATCAAATAAAATCTTATTCTCGTTTGCAATGTGTGAATTGTAAATATATATTGTTGTGAATTGATATTGATTGAAATAAACATAAACATGTTCATGAAACAAAACATGGCCGGAGAACTTTAAAGGCTATAAACAAGTCTTGTTTTATGATCAAACTTCAATATGAACTTCTTCGAATTACAAATTGATGAATTAACAACCACAATACACCAAGTCGCCGTCTTTTCCAACCAAACACTTTCATAATTTTATAATATAAATTTGAAGCATGGTCACTGAACATTCTCTTTGTAATAGCACACGTGTAAATCGTTTAATTGGAAATAAGACCTGTCAGAATAACAGTTAGATTAACAATGAGAATAACTGAAACAGAGCTGAAATGGACATGCTACAAAACAAACAGAGTATGGTTTCATCTCGTTGGTTAATTTAAACACCTCGATGTTCTACGCCCATCTAGATATTTAAATGAACCAACTCAATAAAACCATACTCTATCTATACTCAGTTGCAAAAGAAAGTGGTCACTGAGTTTTGTTTAGATTTAATTGTGTAAATTTTCTTTAGAATTAAATTGACAAATTCCAAAATGAATATGCCATGTTTGGTACCAAAGTTTTTATCATTCCATTGCCAATATCATGTTGTCATTTGTTTTGCAATAGGTCGAATCATTAAGGGACTGTCGCTTGATAAAGAGGATAGGGTGTAAAGTGAAATTTTCAAAGTATCCACTTTCTTTTGCAACGGAGTATATTACTTATAGATTGTGCGCATGCGTCGGAACTAACAACAATTTTCTCTGAAACTCTCTGAAAATCCTTCAAAAACAATGGTTCTTGGTTCTTAAATGGTGATCGGTAACTCTTCTGAGTAAATTTATAATATTTAAGAATAAGTTTAATCATAGATCTACATACTCTGGATTCGAAACATGTCGTTAATCCAGTTTATCCGCCGAATAATAATTTACCCATGAATACTTGCGCATACAGGTAAGGTTTTTTCGCGCATGCGCGTTGTGCTAAGTTACGCACCGTCTTACGAATTTATCAAATCTAAGAAAACCTAGTATACATATCGTTGTTAATTTATTTGTTTTGGGAAAAGTAATAAAGATAGCTGACTATTTCAAAGACGAGTTGAAAGACAATTCTGTATTCTATACAGTGATTTTGTTTTAGTTTTACTAAAAACGAACTAAATAACAAAAACAAATACTTTCGTTTAACCGTATGTGAAACTGCGACAGTGACGTGACTCGGCAAATCAAAAAAAAAATATATATACATATCGTTGCTGATTTGTTTATTTTGGGAACAGTTTTTCAGTTAGGTGGCTAATTCAAAGACACGTTAATACTACTTCTTTTTTTTATAAAGTGATGTCAGTTTTAGCTTTACTGAAAAATAACTAAATAACAAAATATCCGTTCGTTATCGTAATAATTCGAAACTGCGACAGTGACGTGACACTGCAAATTGTTAAAATATAATATAAATATATATATATATATATATATATATGTAAATTCAGATCGTTGCTGATTTGTTTCTTTTGGGAAAAGTATTTAAGCTAGCTGGCCAAATCAAATACGAGCTGAGAGATTATTCTTTATTCTATAAAATGATTTCTGTTTTAACTTTAATAAACGAAATAAATAAAATGACCGTATGTGAAACTGAAACAATGATCATGTGACTCGCAAATTGTACATATACATGCATAATGATACATGTAAGTAAATAAGTTAACATTAGGTAACTCGACTTGATTTTGGCTTCAGTTGTGTTAATCTTGTTATGTTCAATCACAGATATATTAGGTATGTGGTTCAATATAAACAGGATATTCATTTAGTGGTAGATTGTTCCGTATTGCACGTCTGACCTTCTTATGTGTGTGTGTGTGTATTTCTAAGGATTATAGTCCCTCCACCTACGACAAGCGTCCTACCCGACGATTATAGGCACAATGTCTGGACTTTTATCTGTGTGTTGCTGTGTGATGTGATGATATGTCTACTTGAAGCAGCGAACTCAATGGTTTCTTTATAGTGCTGCCACACTGGAATACCACGCCGTAGTAGACATGATACCCCCACCCACCCAGTCACATTATTCTGACACTGGTCAATCAGTCGTAGCACTACCCACTATTTGCTTGTCAGGCAAGGGTTACAAGTGACTACTCCATTTTTAAAGTCTTTGGTATGACGCGGTCAGGGGACTCGAACCCACGACCTCCCGAATGCAAGGCAGACGCTATTACCACTATACCACAATGCTTCGGTTCTGACCTTCTTATTCACACCGTTCGCAGGGTGACTATACCACATGACCTATGACGTCATTATTGCTAATTCTTGGAGAAGAAAAAAATGTAAACATTCGCCCACATTGAAAGCTTCAGAGTGCGATAAGATTTTTGTTTCTTAACCATTTTCTACCAAAGAAAGCGCATTCGAACGCAAAAATTGTACGCTACTCTCGACTGATATTCTTTTTTTGTGGAAGTTGGTACTTTTCGAAAACACTTTGGAAAACTTCTGAAATGCATCAGAAATAATTTGCTAACCCTTGAGGCGTTATTTAATTCTGCACATAATATGAAAACAATCCATGCATATACCCTGTTTTTATCACGAAAACTTCCCCATTATTATTTCACATCGGGTAGGCGAAAGGGTTTTGGGTTAAAGAACCAGTTTGCCGGAATTAATGAATTTTTCAATTATGGTAATCCGTGATGTCGATTTTTTATGCTCAATCGTGAAGTCATTTTTTGTTGTCAGTTATCTACATCTTAATTCAAATCCTATGCAAAGAATAAAGCATTTTAATGAAAGAATTTTGATGGACTAGATAACCATATCCGAAATTTACTACTTTTTATATCTTCTTTTAGAAAGATGGACAATTTTGTAAGATTCATATGCGTCATTCTGAAAGATAAAGTTAAATATATTTGACTAAATTGGAATTGTTCCTTGTAATATAGTCAAACTTATACATTTTAACCTTAATTAGTGTTTATCATTGGAAAAGAAATTGACAAGTAGCATAAATAGCCTGTTTCTTAATTTTACATTTAAATGTGTCAATTAACCTAAATATAGTATTTTATTTTTCATAATCATTATGATGCGTTATTTGTTTCAAAGGAGTATTTTCTTTGATTATTGTACAATGTATTGCCTGTTTCTAAATTTGAAATTTGACACGAATAAGGATTACCCTGTGACTTTTAATGTTGTCAAACTAATTAGTCGAGATCATCTGCGACGCTTGTTTGTTTTCAAGACAAAAGTCTAGAACAGTCCTCCAGAACAAAGTTTGATATTTACCGATATATTGGTAACACTTTTTATTGGCTGAGACACTATCCAAGATACACAGAAAGTCAAAAAGACAATAAATTTATATATAAACAATGAGGGAAACTTCATCATTATATCGACGAACTAAATGCGGATGGTCAGAAATACTTAAATAAAAAAAAAAAGTTATGGTCACGTGGTTCCCGGCCAGTTTCAATTTTTTTCTACACAACCGGTCAAGACGTTTGTATTTACAATCAAGCGACGAAGATGATCAAGATTATAAACTAATACAATAACGCAAATAATGCACGCTACCCTCGCCTGATATTCTGATAATGTGAAAATAAGTAAAGTTTGCAAAAGAAACAACCAAAAAACAACAAAAAACAACTGAAAACCCCTGAAAATGGACCAGCAATATTTTGAATCATTTTATTTATTTTTATTTCTAAACGTAAGTGAATTAATTTGATCAAGCCCACCCACAGTGTGAAGCGAAAATTAATTTTTAAGTTCACTTGCTCCTAAATATTTAAACTTTGTCTTACCTATAGTTTGCCCTTTTACTTATGTAAACTTTTAAAACAAGAGGCCCAAGAGAGCATGTAATCTGGCCAGCGGTTTTAGACGAGAAGATATTTTAATAAAAAAAATATATGTGTAAAGATTTTTCTAAATAGCCATAAAGGAAAGGGTTAGAACAAATTTGGTAGAGGGTTACAAAAACGCCATTTATATAAAATTATTTTAAAATCTGTGGATTTACACAAGAAAATTATTAATTTTTAAAAAGTGTTTTCTATATAGCCATATAGGAAAATAGTCATATAGGAAAAAAATAAGCCACGTCCCTGGCGGTCATAGTTTTTAGTGAATCAACCCAGTTTGAACAATATTGGTAAATGGTTACAAATCACCATTTCTATAAAATTACGTCGACATCTGGCGGTTTTAGACGAGATGTTTAAAGTTTTCTATAATAATATAGCCATATATGGAAAATACGCTCCGCCCTAGCGGCGATGTTTTTTGACGGATCGACTTGAACAATCTTGGTAGAAGGTCGCTTCAGCATCATTATGTTTAGTAAGGGTTTATAATTGACTTTTCTGGAATATAAAACTGCAGGACTATATCCTATATTTTCCTTCTGTTGGCATGAAAACCCGAGTTCTGGGTTGATTGCCAGCTTTTGAATAACACTGAGAGATAACCATCCAGAAATCGTTCCTGTGAAGTGTTATAAAATTTCGCCCAGTGATTTAAGAGATGTTGTTTAAATGTTAACGATGACGACGGAAGACAACAGCGACGGACAAAATAGCGATAAGAAGAAAAGATATAACGTAAATGTTATATATGTGGACAGTTCTATGCGAATGATTTTTTTGAAAAGAGTAGTTTTGCATATGCAATCCAAAGTTTCCATTCCATACAAGCATAACGTTTCATTCCAATATCTCATTCCTAATTAAAGTTATTGAGCGGAAACCATTTTTCTATTTTTAGAAATTAGTATCAGTGACCTTGACCCAAATACAATCTCATATAAACTATGTACACATATTTTTCCAGGCCAATATATCATTCCTAACTAAAGTTATTGAGCGGAAACCATTTTTCTATGTTTAGTAACAGTGACCTTTACGTTGGTCTGGGGAAGGGGATGGGCCTGACATACCACTGGGGAATGGCCTGACATACCATAGTATTCGTCTACTTAAGTGTAACGGACCTTACTGACCATTAAAACCATAAGACGCTAACTAGAACAACAAAAACATTATCATTTTTTTCCATATATTGCATGGGTATTGCTGCCAATAAGCAATACATCCATTCACATGATAACAATATTTCAACTGTAATTGAATTGAATGTTGTTTAACGGCCTATCAATACAGCATATGTTAATTATAGCCGCCCCAGAGGCAAGGGAAGGATACATAGGAATCCGGGAACCGTGTCTTAATCTTATAATGAAATGGATTCCTATGGTTCTTTAACGTGCTTAGAGGATAATCCGATACACGTAATTTACGCATGTTACGCTATGAGTATCAGTAACGTGCGCGACGTCTACAATGTATCCAAACTATGGTGGACAATTCCTTCTTTTCAAGAAACACGTAAACTTTCGGTAAACCTCGTCTATTTCCGTAAACGATTTCCGGACCAATACGATAAATTACTTTTGTAGCTACTCCTATATACTCAAGTGATATGAAAACGCAACACGGGAATTTCCGCTATATATTGTATATACTGCACACTTAATTGCACATAATATTCCAAAGAAATCCCAAGATGTTTTTTAAAAAGAAAGTTGCAGTTAACTAGAGAAAGGACACAACTGTGATGCTGTAGACGTTTTAATCACACTACACTTTGTAACAAGAACTTCATAAATGTTGAAGTAGCTCTTTGAAAAATTGAGCTTGTTCAGTACTGTATTTAACGTAAATAGTTTGCAAAATGTTGCATCCTAAGTTTGCTCACATGATTGAGCCAAACGCGTACTCTGTGAATAATGAAACATTGAAGGAATACTATTTGCTGTATTATTTGTTGTTTTAGTATTTTTTCCAAAAGGAAAGGTCTTACGTAGCCATGTACCATTCGATTAAAAGCAGCATATTGTACATACAATATATAGCGGAAATTCCCGTGTTGCGTTTTCATATCACTTGAGTGTATAAGGATTAAAACCTCGTATATTTCCGTAAACTGCGAGACTGGTTCGCTAATTTCCGTAAATCTACAATCTCTACCCAGAGTACACTCGTTCCTCATTTGACTCTGTCAACGTCAAAGGAAGTAGGGCGAACGGTTAGGTCACGTGATTATTCAAAAAGTTATGACGATGTTTATAATAAATCCTTTTGCGTGATCTGCAAAGATAAAATATAGACCTATATTAAATAATTTTATAATTTGAAATGTTTGCATATGTGTTTCGATTGAGGAGACCTAAGTACGTATTATTTTTGTAGTAAAATAGCCCGATTAAAACTAAATTGTTTTCATGTATTTTTTTAAATCTTGCAACATCTAATTTGCAGATATTCTGAAAATGATATTTACCCAAGAAATAAATAAGTTTTAGGCAAACATATTCCATTTTAACAGGTTTTACCAAAATCGTGTAATTTAGTAGTTAGCAGAGATGTATGTGAGTGCAAGGAACGATAACTCTGCGTGGAGACTGACAATTATAGAATATACAATGGACCACATATCTGTCCAGAAAACATAGGTTTTATAAAGTTTTAGATAATTGACAACACAAATGACTTCACGGTTTAGCATAAAATAATCGACTTCACGGATTAACATAATTTAAAAATTAATTAATTCTTGAGAACTGGTTCTTCGACCCAAAACCCTTTCCCTTACCCGATGTGAAATAATATTGTGGAAGTTTTCGTGATAAAAACGGGGTATATGCATGGATTTCGTTCATAATATGCGCAAAATTAGAGCACGCTTCAAGGATTAGCAAATTATTTCTGGTGCATTTCAGAAGTGTTTTCGAAAAGTACCAGCTTTCACAAAAAAAGAATATCAGTCGAGGGTAGCGTTCATTTTTTTGCGTTTGAATGCGCTTTCTTTGGTAGAAAATGGTTAAGAAATAAAAAATCTTTTCGCACTCTGAAGCTTTCAATGTGGGTGAATGTTTACAATTTTTTTCTTCTAGAATTAGCAATAATGACGTCATAGGTCATGTGGTATAGTCACGCATTGTTCGATACCGAAAATACAGTACGGTCGACGTGTCTGTGTCGGCATTTGTATTTTGATACAATTTAGTTTTGTCACCATGTGTGCCAATAAACAGGATGTAATAATCGGTGGAATGCTTACCTTTTTTGTTATTACACCCTTCCACAACTAAGTCAGACGTGTCATACCGAAAATACAAAGTGGTCGTGCGCGGTATTTCGGCATATTGTCCCCTTAACAATCCTTAGAACGGCGGTAACAATTATAATTCAAAAGGTTGTCTTGTGGTTCAAATAACAGGATGTTGGTGATCGATATAATATGTATAGGATAGAGCATGAGTTTTGCGCGTGTACGGGGAGATAATACACGAGCGTCAGCGAGTGCATTATCGTCCGTACACGTGCAAGACTCATGCTCTATTGTATTTATACCACAATAACTAACACATGCTGTGTATATCCTCGGGTATTACACGATGCATAGTGTGTATTTAGGCTATTGGGTATAATTCTGTTTTGTTTCACGCAAATACCCCAAAGTCAAACGTGTGCTACCGAATACACAGGTATCGCGTCGTTCACATAATTATAAAACACGTACATCATAACTGAATTTACACAATAATGGCAATACAAAGAAATAATTAATTTGAATATAGTACCGTAAATAAAACAGTAGTTTGACTTCTTAAAATGTGTATACATTTTTATGAAAAATACTCTAGATTTTTTTTTATTAATTTTCAATCAATTTCAACTGCGTAATTTGAGAACAAAACAAAGGCTATACAAAAATCCAAGGCCATAAATCAGATCTCCACAATAATGGCAATACAAAGGAATAATTATTTTGAATATCGAAACATAAATAAAACAGTAGTTTGACTTTTTAAAACGTGTATACATTTTTATGAAAAATACTCGAGATTTTTTTTTATGAATTTTCAACCAATTTTGAGAACAAAACAAAGACTATACAGAAATCCAAGGACATCAACCAAATCTACACCCCAAACTGTATGTACCCCTCTAAAACTGCAATGTGCAGCTCATTTTTTTGTAAAGATTTGTGCAAATTTCAAAAGAGGAAAATTTCTATTGAAAACAGTATGCACGTCCTCTCTCTCGTACCTCTGTTTAATCTTGATATCCATGTCATCTGACATTGAAACAAACTCAGGACCTGATTATCCTTGTGGAAGTTGTAATTTAGAAGCCTTGGACTCTGGTCAGGCCGTCGAATGTGATAAGTGTAGCCAATGGTTCCATATAAACTGCCAGGACATCAGTGATGGTATGTACGGTGGCTTTGTGCAAGGTGATGTGTCATTTTCATGGGTGTGCTCAAATTGCGATCACCCGAGCTACTCAAATTCGTCCCTTAGTCATGTTAGTATACACTCATTTTCGAAAAACAATAGTTTTTCTATACTAGAAGATTAATTTCTCCAGTCAAGGATAGGTCTGCAAATCCAAACACAAACACACAAGTTGAATATTTTCCAAATTCACTTGGGTACACACCATTTAGAAAGGACAGAGGCATGTAGCAGAGGTGGTGGTGTATTCATTTTAGTAAAAAATTGTTTAATTGCATTAGAACAAACACAACTGACTACAAATTGTGAAATTATATGGGTTAAGATCAGTATAACATCATGTAAACATCTTTATTTGGCAGCCTACTACAGACCAAAAGAATCAGATGCTGACAGTAGCACAGAATTTGAAAAATCTCTGGAACTTGTAAGACCTTATAAAGGCACAAAATGGATTTTAGGGGATTTTAATTATCCAAAATTATCATGGGACTCTGAACATGTGCCTTCTATAAAATCAGGCTGTGGATGTCACCAACTCTACCAAAGCTTTACAAACATTTTGGATGATCACAACCTTATACAGATGATAACCCAAAACACCCGACTTGACAACATTCTGGACTTATTTTCTCACATCAAATGAGACACTCATATTGTTGTAGTGACAATATGCGAAAACGTCGCTTAGTTAAGGAGTTAGCTGGGACCAGCTAGAAAATGGGCTTATTATATATCAAATGAAAGGTAATTATGTGTACTAAACGATCCCACCAAAATTACTTGCACAGATTGGTACACTTTTTTTAAAATAGCGCCTGAACACCACAACCCATAAATTATAAGTTTCAGCAAAATATTAGCTACCGACTAAAATTATAAGTTTCAGAGAAATGATAGCTCATTTTTCGTTAACAAATGTATATAAACATCTTCCTACGTACGTAAAATAACTGTGTAAGCTATATTTCATGTTTAACTAAAAATTATTTCTTAAATATAAGGAATAATACTATACTTAAAAATATCGATTATTTTTTTTAAAATAGGACAATTATATTTGGTTTAATACATGTTCACGTGAAATTAATTAATCAATTCCTTTTAGTTCAATAAGAAATGTAATACAATATGTAAGAACAGATTTACTACAAAAAAATAAATATAAAACGCATAAACTTTCTCAAATTATGATGAATCTTTTCCTACTCTGATTTTTATATTTTAATGCTTAAACATGTATGCTTCTAATCATATGAAAGTCTTTGGTTGTTGTGGTTGCTTTAAAGTTACAGTTATATTATGCAATATATTGATACTATACATGATTTCAAATATCACACACATATTTTAAAATATGTTTGGTTATCCAAAATGATTTTAAACTGTATATAAAGGGAGATAATTACTCAATGGCGTTGTACTAATCGTATTAGTTTCTTAATGAATATATAAATTATTCACTTTTTAATTAGCTTTACTCATTATTCTGGACAATACGTGGGTCATTCAATAAGTTCTGTCACTAACGCGTTTTAACAATTATGTGCTGATTGTGAGTGTTGATCTTTGGTACCAAATGAAAGAAAGTTTCAATACCATTCCATTGATGGTAAAATGAATGCTGTATCTTTTGTGTGACGAAAGTTATGGAACATTTAATATACACTTAACAAAACTTCTAACGCTACCTGTAGTTATTGTTTATTTTCTCGAAATATTCTCAGTGGATATTCCTGAATTTTTTTACAGTAATGTGCAAATACGTCTAAAATATGTCATCAAAATTTGAGAACAAATCATTAAAGTGTTTTTGAAATACAACCTATCAAGTGAGATAACCCCCTATACCGAAAGTCGCAAATATCGGAAAATTTACCAATCGCACATTTGTATCGGCGCAATGCCGTTTTGAGTCATAATTAAATATTGAAATGTTTTACTTCACCTCTGTACTTTTACTTGGATTCAGAATTACAACAACATGTATAACAATATCAACAATCTAATAAGACAAAACAATACATTTAATATGTAAACTGTTCAAACTTAATTGCGACACCAAAGACGTGTTTAGATCAACACTGGATTATTGAAAACAAATAGCATAAGAAAATGGATAAAGTTTTTGATATTTCATTTCACTTAAAACAATAAAAACACAATTTTAATCACATTGTATGTTGTGTTAACTTAACAGTCTCCATCAGTCTAGCATCAGTCTGTTCTGTAGGCAAAGTCCTAATATAACAAAGTCCTAATACCTGGTGTGACCCCCATTAGAAGCAATCACAGCTCTGCAGCGGCTACGCATGGACAAAACATAATCGCTACAGACGCGCTGTGGCACACGATTCCACTCTTCTAGTACAAACTGCCCTAGTTGTCTCAGATTGAGAGGCCTCCTGGCCCGCACAGCCCTACCAATAACATCCCAAATGTGTTCTATCGGATTGAGGTCCGGGGGACAAGATGGCCAAGGCAGCACATTAATTATATGTGCACGAAGAGTTGCTTGCGTGGCTCGCGCTGTATGGCATGGCGCTCCATCCTGCATCAAACGCATTCGACGGTTAGTCTGTAGATGTGGAATACACACAGGGATCAGGATTTCATTTTGATATCGTGCTGCGTTTAAGTTACCATTTATCATTACACCCGCGGTTTTGGTATTCATGGAAATGCCATCCCAAATCATTACTGAACCGCCACCAAATCTGTTCCTCTCAATGACACAGTTGTCCCTAAAACGTTCATTCCGTCTTCTGTACACACAATGACGGCCGTCTTTGTCGAATAAATTAAACCTTGATTCATCCGTGAACAGGATTGATGCCCAGTCGGCTCTCGTAAACCGCACGTGCCGACGCGCCCATTGAAGTCTATTGCGTCTGTGGCGAGCTGTGAGCACAATTCCGTAGAAGGGTCTTCGGCATCGTAGTCCATGTTGACGTAATCTGTGGCGCACAGTCGCAGCACTGATAGGTCGGCCGTGTGATCCTATGGTCGCCCTTGACGTATCCGTAGCTCGTCGATTCCTGTTACGTAGGTGCTGATTAACGATAGTGTTATATTGTTGTCTGGTTGTGACGCGACCATGTGGCTGCCTGAGTCGGTCTCGGACTGATCCTGTTTGACGATACTTGATCATCAAGCGTATGACACTGATTATGTGGACATTCATTATTGCGGCAACCTGAAATCAAATGACCAGGGATAGAATTCACGAAACAAGTTTCGTCGTAAAATGGTTTGTGGACAAACAAATAAATATCTTATCAAGGAATAAAAGAGATGTTTTACTGACCTGCCTATAAGTCGCACCTCCCTCTATCAAACCAACAACGCGTGCCCTTTGCTCAATAGATAGTTTAACCATTTTTTCTTGTACGTATGATTCACTTTCTAATCTCCTACTATTAGGGAATTATAAAACAACCATTTCTTGAGCCGTTTTAAAACTCGGAAGCTCAAGTTCCATGTGCAGCATGCTTTGATTTTGAACCATCGCGCTGTTTTCACAAGCAAATAATCCGACGACTAATCCGTGATTCAAGATGCGTGATGACACTGTACATTGCACGCAAATCATTATTTTAAATAGTTTTCCATTCTTCTAATACAGGTGTAATACAGAGGTGAATTAAATTAAGGATAAACGCTACATACATGTAGTAGCATCAACGCCATGAACATCAACATGATACAATTGCGCGATTGGCAAAATTTCCGCATTTTGCGACTTTTGAATTTGAGGTTATCTCACTTGATGGGCTGTATCTCAAAAACAGATCTTTTGTTTTTCTTCAAATTTTGCAGAAATATGTATCGTAAATAGGAGCGTTACCCTGCCAAATTTCAAGAAAATCAAAAAAGCAGACTTTAAGAAATCCTAAAATAACTAAATGTAGCGTTAGAAGTTTCGTTAAGTGTACATCACTTATACATACTGAGGCATTTTCGTCCTGAGCTTTTTTCAGGTATGTTAACTGTTACTTTTTTAAATGCCTGTTTCTCTTCAAGTACTTGTCGAAGACCTTTGAAATTTCTCATACATTACCAGTTATATCTGTGGATTACAAGATTCAGAATTTAAGCATGGTAGATGAAAAGGCATTGTCTTCGAAATTAACATTTTAAGCTAACATGTAAAATTAATTTAATGATAAATGGACATTAAATGGAAGGGCAGTCTTCTGAAATAGCGTTTTTGGATGATCAATATTTTCACTAAACATTGTGCAAAATTCTACAATAATGTGTTGAATATGAAATTTAAACACTGAAGGACTAGGATTTATAAACAAATATGAAAACATATTAATACTATGAGAATAATTACGACATTTAAAAGATATTATAAAATGTCCGTAAACAAAATGAAGAAAATCAGTGTTATTTCCGCTAAAATTAAGGCATATTCACTCATATCTGGTTTACAACAAGACCTTTCCGAATTCTCGACACTCATTTTCATGGATAATAGGCAAATAACAACAGATGGCATACAAGAAAATTTAAAAGCATAGAATTATTCAGATAATTTTTACAACGTTTTGTAACAAGGACATTTTCAGAGATGCCAGTATCCAAAAGGTGTGGTAGGGGGAGGTAATTCAGGGGTATAAATAACCGGAATTTTTTCATTTTTGTTGTGGAATTTAAGAGAGCGAACCCAGTAGTACTATAAATACACTATTTTATCTCAGTGTAATATCCAGTTCAAAGGATATATGCCTAGTGACAGAACTTTTTGAAGCACCCTCGTACATACATGAACCACTATGATTTTAATACTACTCTTTTTTTGCTGCGATCAAGACGGTTGTATAATTATATAAGTTTAAGAATGTACTATGTACAGCCGATCACTTGCGATGTTCACAACGCGCACTTTTTTCCCCGCAATTTTGTATTGTTCTTGCCTTATACCTGCGTGTAAAATAGTTAAAAAAAAGTGTGTCCATTACCAATGGTGGATTCTTCTTCACTAGTGAGAATCCATTTCACTTGCGAAGACAAATATAGTTTTTGGAAGGTTGCTTTTCTTTGATATAGTTTTTGGAAGGTTGCTTTTCTTCGACAGGATACAGTCTACCACCAAAAATTAGGTATATGACTTTGGCTCAAAAAGCTAATCAATTTTCTGAATTAATTCCGTTATAGCAAACAGTAGATGACAAGAATACATTTCACTCGTTATCAAGTGTGTGCTTTCAAACGAAAGATGGTGACGACAGTACCTCTATTTTAATTCCAAGAAATAAGGAACAGTCAAGTAACATTTCGCATAAAAATAAGCTATACGTGTATTAATGACTACAATTGCTTTTTAAAAGTCTACTACATGGCCAGTCTCACCAAGATACTTTTCGCTTTAGTAATTAATTTTGGAATTAATATCAAATACTTCACATGAGATTTCTTGAGATATATGCCTTGCCGAAACATGTCCAACACTGCAGTTATTGATATGACATATATTGTTGGCCTTTTTTCAGTTCATGAGCCTAATACGATTGCATTGTATGCTCCCATCATATATCTATACAAGTCCAACCGATATGTCCACCATATACACGTCTATCTCTATCAAGTATTGTCAGGCAAAGACAAACATATTCAGACGATGGACCAGCAATTGATGCAGTTGCACAGCAAGTGAACTCAGGTCTAAGTACACAGAACTCCATTCACACTGTGTTCGACTAGCAGATAGGAAGGGTATAAGGTGACGCTAGGCTAATATATTTGCTTAAATACTCTAATGCATATGCTTCTTCTACAACATATGAAGCGCTAATGACGGTGCTTCTTGTGTCGTTCTTTTGTTTTTTTGTTTTTTGACACGTTTTGACAGATTAGAGAAACACTTTATAATGGTTCAGATAAAGCATCCATTGATTCAGCAGATGACGCCGCGCAATTGAAATAGTCATATCAGAGAATATCGCCCAGGAAACCTCAGAACTTGGTGCTTACGGTTTTTCAAAGTCGGCAACATTCAAGTTCTGATTTATGTTTCTGGAAACAGTTGATGTTAACCAGCATTAGGGCGGAAAGATCGGGTGATTAGATATTGCATCTCGCGACGCAGGCAAGTATGCTGCCTTATTTCGTCAGCATAAAACATTCTAACTACGCAAGATAGTTACCTGTATACCTTTTGGAAATGCTCGTAGATATATTAGAAGTCATGTAAAACATTGTTTTTTACAAGGCCAGTTTACCTATCGACACTGCGAAAATGGAACATGTATCGGTATCTGGAGCAACAAACCACTATTTGTTACTCTAAACGTGCATGTTTTCCTGCTGTTCTTGACTGACCGGTTGCGACTCTGTTTGATCATTTTATGTAATAGGAAATAAAACAATTATCAAGGTGATGAAGGTAAATAGTGCTTCTAGCTTCAGAAAAGAGTAGCAATTACAGATTACTCAGGCTATGACAGGGCTTTTGAAACAGGTCTTTAGCAGCCATTTTCGTTAGATAAACTATGAATGAAGTTGTCGGATTAAAATTTATCTGTTTAGCAAAGCTTCCACCATGATGTGAAGGCAGTTTTAAGCTCCCTGTAAGACATGCATCGACTCAAGCAACATTAAGGATGAATGCCGATAATTTAAAAGAAGAGCCTGAGTTCCATGTTAGACATGGATGGGAAATGAGTGATAACCGATTGAAACAGACGTATTGTTTGGGAGAAATGGCATCAGATCTCCTCGTAACACATCATGCATTTGCAGCTGTAAACGGTCAGGTTCCACGGCATCATACGTTCGCATAAGAAACAACATGTCATTCATGATAACCGCATTATTTGGAAGAAATCGGATATATTGTTTTTGAAGCAGTCCGTCCGTCACTCTGTCAGCCCGTCCGTCACGACCTTGTGGACGGAACTACTCCTGAACGGTTCAAGATATTAAAAATCCGTCTTTACAGAAATTTTGATTAGGTCAAAAGGTTTTCATTTAAGATAAGTCTGCTACTTTTATCTCTTGTTTATGAGTCTTGCTTCTAAAAGATCCCCTATTCAGTATTTATTGACATTCACACTAGCATTTATTTAGTACTGTGTGGCGGCTGTAAAAAGACTACAAATTAGTAGTGTTATTACTTAATGATCTTTTGGTATCATCAAGCCCAATATTTGTGGCTTTAAAGTAGAATATCGCTTAAACCAGTGTTAGGAGGCGTGAGAGGTGTTACACTTTACATTACCTCTCATGAACAGAATCAATAAAACCGAGTCTGCTACTTGTATCTCTTGTTTGTATTTGTTGCTTCCATCAGTAGTTATTGATCTTGACCGTCAAAGTTCACAACTCATTTTTTTCTTCAAAAAAATACTTTTGGACGGAACTCCGTCCAGACCATTCGAGGCAAGAAGCTGAAACGGTATGGGAAGCTTGTTGAAGATGAGGTTGTCACTAAAGATCTGAAATTTGATCTTCATCATCCAGATCAAGGTCAGGACTTAGTGTTTTGCCTGAAAATGGCTTGTGCACGGAAATCCTTCTAGACCGTTCAAGGTAATAAGCTGAAACTGAGTATGAAGCGTGTTGAGGATGAGAGGATGTCAATGCAGTTCTGAAATTTGACCTTCACCATCAAAGTCAAGGTCTGGACTTCAGGTATCATTGAGATATCGAAAATACGGATGTTTTGTGATGGCTTCCATCGACTGGCTCTAGTTGAGCGTTGTAAGTGTAAATCAGACGAACACTTTTGTAACAAAGCTAACCCAAGCCCAGTACATTGATGCTATCGTAGTAGGAAAATATCAAGGAGAACTTAACATTGTCATGCATAGTGAATTGGACATGTAACTTAAGCATAAAACATAACACTTTAGCAATGCAAAAGATTAAAATCACAATGGAAGATGTAATATGTATTCCTGTATACTGTAATATGTTGCCATTTGTGGAAACATATGGACAAAGATATAGTTCACACATCATAAGTATAAAAAGTGAACTTAACCTCAAAGAACGTATAAAAGTCGAACAGGAAATTCACAAATTTGAAACAAACAACAATTACAAGAATATATAGAAGAAAAGTATGTGACACTTTACATAGGGTTGACACCTTGGTATCACTACATAGGGTTGACACCTTGGTATCACATTGGACCAGTCGAATATATTCCTATGGTTCTTTAAAGTGCTCAAAGGATAGACTCCGATACAAGGACAGCCCGGTTAACACTTCCGTCCGACGGACGAGGCTAGAGTCTTGCCTAAGGACACCGAAGTATCGCGTGGCACCAGTGAGTCTCAGACCCGTGATATCCGGATTCAGAGTTGAACGTGTTTATCCACTTGGTCACCACATTCGACAATACAGTGTTAAGTAGATGATAACGAAAGGAATGGATAACATATGCACAAGCCATGGATATACGTGGAACTTCATTTAACAAAAAGACAAATAGCAGTGGTTGTTTTCTTGACAACCATGTTGGATATAATGAAGATATAGATTACAGATGAGATAATAATTAAAAGTGCTTTTTATTTGGAATTAATAGAAGATAAGTGAGTATAAGGCAAATTAAAACACATCAACAAATGTCACACGTGTTGGTATATAAACGGTATATGCATAAAAAAGAAATTAATACAGAGTGTATCAAATATGGATTATACTATGTGTATATTTTAAGTGAAGCCTTAAACATGCTAATACAATCGAGTTGTAACTAATACTATATCTTTATGTATCTCGTTTGCTTTAAAATAAAAATGTGTTAATACGGTTTTTTTAAAGTGTTTGATTTTTCTTACAATACGTATTCAAAATCATACACATACATGTATATGTGTGTGAGTTAAAAAAATTAAATAGTTCAATACACTGATATCCATCTTAAAGCTTAATGTAGGCAATTCATAACGCATATAATAAAACATAGTTAAATTTAAACTTGTTAAACGCAAGCAACACATATTGAATTTAGAAACATAATAAATCTTCATAAAACTGATTTCCAGGTGTGTTTTGTTTCACCATAACTCGTTTAGAAACGCTTTCTTTAAATTAATGTATTTTAAAACACACGTTAGATGCAGATTGTAATCAGCAAGGCTTAATACTTTATTTGATATCAATCCACCAGTGGTTTACGATAAAAGCGAAGCTGCATATGTTTGATCATTTTTTAATTTTATTATCTCCCTTTATGCATCCATTTATCGCGTCTGTTTCAAAAATAAGTGACATATATGGAATATTTTTTCTATTGAAAGTTGAACACAAAATACCTAACACATTTGTTTGCAAAATATTGCTTTAGAGTTTGTTCATTCATCTCTTTGGTTATTTATGTTTAAAACATTTTGTTTTTGTTTTATGAAGGTCATGTATTTTAACCGTTGACTGCCAAAAATCGTATCACTTTGCGCAAGTAATTTCAACTGATCCTTGTTGGAGAGGGTTTATACTTTCCAATGATATCATAGTTATCCATTTTCTAGGTGGTCCCAACAATTAAAAAAAAAAAACACGTCAATTGTCACTACAACATATACATGCAGGCATAGCAGATCACAACGTCATTCTCGCAACAGCAAACCTTAAACCTAACATAAACAGACAAAAACCAAGAAACATACCTCTTTATCGTAAAGCAAATTGGGAAGGCTTCGGACAATTTATAACAGAAGCTAAGGGGAACATTCTACTTAATTACGAAACAACACCTGTTGAACTTTTATGGAATAAATTTAAAGATTCTCTTCAGTTAGGTATTTCAAAATGTGTACCCACTAAAAAACTGGGGACTAAATCATCATTGCCATGGCTAACACAGGAAATTAAAAGGTTAATCAGTAAACGAGATCACCTATTTCAAAAACGTAAACAACCAAACAGCAGAGACAGAACAAAACTAAATAAAATTTAAAACATCATCAAACACAAAATCAAAACAGCATACACAAACTACATTGAAATCATCCTAACTATATAGCAACAACAATAGGACAAAACAGAATCTTCTAAATGTTCAACCAACAAACTTTATAGTCTCATTAAAAATTCCAGACAAGACTCACACGGCATTGCACCACTCAAGGATCAACTTACACAAATCCTCAAATCTAATAACACAGATAAAATAAACATACTCAACAGACAATTTCAATTCGTATTCTCTCACATGTCACCCCTCAGACTAGGACAATCATGTCTAAATGCACTCAACAAAACTAAATATCCACAGATGCCAGACATAACAATCAGTAAAAATGGAGTTCACAAACTACTTACAAACCTTAAAACAGACAAAGAAGCACGACCAGATAACATTAAACCTCTCCTCCTTAAAGAACTCTCAAACGAAATTGCAGATATTGTCCAAATTATTTTTCAGAAATCTTATTCAAGTGGCGAACTACCTTCTGATTGGAAGAAAGCGAATGTAGCTCCTTTGTACAAAAAGGGTGATACAAGCGACCCAGCAAATTACAGACCTATTTCTCTACTTGCATTCTAAGCTTCTTGAAAATTGTTGCTTCTAACCTGTCTTCTCATTTAAAAAATCATAATAACTCTATGATCTTCAACACGTTTCGAGAAAGCGTTCCTGCAAAACCCAGCTCCTCGGACTAGTGGATGACCTCACTAGAAATCTCTCTCTCTTAAAGCAAACTGACTTAATTCTCCTGGTTTTAGTAAAGCCTTTGACAAGGTCAATCATCTTAAACCTTCTCTTTAAACTTCATGAACATGGTGCCTCACCCGCTGTTACTAAGTGGATTCACTCCTTTCTCATTGGTAGATCGCAAACTGTTGTTCTAGAAGGGGATACTTCTTCTGAGGTACCTGTAACACCTGGTGTGCCCCCCGTATGTCATACACTAGAAGCGCTATCGGATGCAAAATATCTAGGCGTGGACATATTCATGATTTATCTGGAACACACATATTAATCGCATCACAACACAGCAACATAACTTTAGGCTTACTAAAACGAAACACACCTACAAAACACGAAAAAGTACGCGAACTTGCATATACCACTCTCGTTAGACCACAACTCGAATACGCATCCACAGTCAGGTCACCATACACTCTCACTAACATAAACCAGAGCATCAAGAATTGCAGGGCAAATCCATAGTCCCCCACCGCGGCCCAGACAAACATTTTCCAGACATTTTCTATGATGGAGGTCAAAGATCAAGGTCAAGGTCACAATGCGACACACCGCTATTCAAGGATTGTATCACATACAAAGTTTGTGTCTCTGAGTGTTATAGTATTGAAAATACGGGGTCCGACTAGCCATTTCTATGAAAGAGGTCACGGTCAATGTCACAATGACCTTGTTTAGGTACGCGACACATTGCTATCCCAAGATGTAATACACATCCCAAGTTTGGTATCTCTAAGTGTTACAGTATTGAAAATCGGTCCGGAAAAGCATTTTCTATGACAGGGGAGGTCACAGGTCAAGGTCACAGTACGCAGCAACCTACCGCTATCCCAAGATGTATCCACATCCCAGTTGGTATCTCTAAGTGTATAGTATTAAATATACGGTCCGGACAAGCATTTTATAATGACAGAGGTCACAGGTCAAGGTCACCAATGACCTTAGTTTGGTACGCGACACAAAAGACGCTATCTCCCAAGATGTATCCACATACCAAGTTTGTATCTATTAAGTGTTATGTTATTGAAAATACGGTCCGGACAAGCATTTTCTATGACAGAGGTCACAAGGTCCAGTCAAGGCCTTATTTTGGTACGCAACACACCGTTATCCCAAGATGTATCCACATAACAAGTTTGGTATCTCTAAGTGTTATAGTATTGAAAATACGGTCCGGACAAGCATTTTCTATGACAGAGGTTACAGGTCAAGGTCAAGGTCACAATGACTTTATTTTGGTACGCGACACACCGCTTTCCCAAGATGTATTCACATACCAAGTTTGGTATCTCTAAGTGTCAAAGTATTGAAAAAAACATTCCGGACAAGCATTTTCTATGACAGAGGTCAAAGGCCAAGGTCAATGTCACAATGACCTTATTTTAGTACGCGACACACCGCTATCCCAAGATGTATTTACTTACCAAGTTTGGTATCTCTAAGTCTTATAGTATTGAAAATATGGCCCGGACAAGCATTTTCGGAATATTTTCTATGACAGACGTCACAGGTCAAGGTCAAGGTCACTGTGACTTTATTTTGGTATGCGACACACCGCTATCTCAAGATGTATTCAAATATCCAGTTTGGTATCTCTAAGTGTTACAGTATTGAAAATACGCTTCGGACAAGCATTTTCTATGACAGTGGTCACAGGTCAAGGTCAAGGTCACAGTGACATTTTTTTGGTACGCGACACTCCGCAATCCCAAGATGTATCCACTTACTAAGTTTGGTATCTCAAAGTCTTATAGTATTGAAAATATGGCCCGGACAAGCATTTCGGCAGACGGACGGACGGACGGAGACGGACGGACGGACGGACGGACAGGGTGCAAACCTATAGTCCCCCCGGGACCGGTGGGGAACTAATAAAGTAGAAATTATGCAACGCCGCGCAGTCAGATGGGTAAACAACAACTATTCACCATATAACAGTGTAACAGATATGCAAACAAATCTTGGCTGGAGAACACTTAAAGACAGAAAAACTGACTCAAAATTGTTAATGTTTTATAAAATATTCCATCACCAGGTTGAAATTCAAATGCCTCCTTATCTCCAACACCCTATCAGAATGACCAGACACATGCACCAGAATTCTCTCATACAAATTCATATTAATGCACACAATTTTCTTTTTTTCCTCACACAGTAACACTATGTAATTCACTTCCTCATAGTATTGCTGTCATGCCAAACATAGATCTGTTTAGGCAGTCAGTCAGCCAGTTGAGTCACCATTGAGATCCGGAAGTTGTTGTTTTTAAGCTCTTTTTTATTTCTTCTATTAACACTCCTTTACTTCACTTTTTCACTTAGTCTTATCTATCTACTTTTAACTTTTCTCGCTATTCTCACCGACAAACGCACTTTTTATGCCCCAGTCGGGTGGTTTTATGCCCCCGAAGTGTGGCATATAGAAGTCGCACTGTCTGTCCGTTCGTCGGTACAACCGTGTCCGCTTCATAACTCTGACAATAATGGACGGATTTTCAATAACTTCGCACAATTGCTCACCACAACAAGACGACGTGTCGCGCGCAAAAACCAGGTCCTTGGTTCTAAAGTCAAGGTCACACTTAGAGGTCAAAGGTCAAAATCCGTTCGTCTGTACACTTGTGTCCGCATCATAACTCTGACAATAATGGATGGATTTTCAAATAACTTCGCACAATTGCTCACCAAAACAAGACGACGTGTCGAGCACAATATCCAGGTCCGTGGCTCCATGTCAAGGTCACACTTAGACATCAAAGGTCAAAATCCGTTCGTCTGTACAATCGTGTCCGCTTCATAACTCTGACAATAATCGACAGATTTTCAAATAACTTCGCACAATTGCTCACCACAACAAGACGTTGTGTCGCGCACCAAAAAATGTGTTTCTTTAAATTTTTAAATTTTATTGTTTTTTTAAATTTTATTTTATTTTTTGAAGAAAAAAAAATTTAATTTATTTTTATTTTTTTATTTATTTTTTTTTTGAATTTTTTTTTTTTTTTTTATATATTTTTTTTTTTTTTTTTAATAATATTTTTTTTTTTGTATATTTTTTTTTTTTTGTTTAATACTTCAATCAGTGGCAAAAAGGCCGCTGGGTGTTTAAACCAGGTTCTAGGGTGCACCAAACTTTAAACTTACCCTTATAGGGACGAGCAACATGAATAGCTCTTCAAAAACGTCAAACCATACAAAGGTTATATGGCGAGAAGTGGCGAGAACATTTATTGTCAGATTGGGAGACACGCCCAAAGTTCCTCTATATATATGTATGTGTGTATAATTATATAGTTTAATACCAATTATAATAGATATAAATTCGATGGTTTAACAAGAAACTATTGTAACACACTTCAGAAAAGTTTACAGGAGAGGCAAAAAACATCTTGTTTTATCAAAAATACAGTTAAGAACTTTATTCTCTGGCCTGAAATAAAGAAATGTCATTCATTTGTGTTTTGAAAAGATCGGAAATAATGCATAATTATGTTTATGTATGAGATATTTAAGACATATTGACCTATAAAAGTTATACAATCAAATTTGAAGATGTGGGCGACATTTGTTTTTAGAGCGAACCTATTTTAACTTGTTTTAGCACATTACGTGTTCCGAGTATAATCTTTCATACCCCATCCAACCCTTTCTCTAAGAAGCGAAAATGGGGTTGGCTGGGCTATGAAATAAAATATTAATTTCGGCTTAAAATGTTTGCATATTGTAAAAATTAAAACATTTAACAGGTAATATTAAACAGATTATAGCATTTTTTCAGTAAAAAATGTGTTAAACGTGTTTTATTGTCAAAATATCCGTTATAAAATCCTGCTAATATAAGCTATCCCATCTCTTAATGAAATTAAGGCGGGACCACGTAATGAGCTTTTTAACGTTTTTCAGAATTTGTTTTTTAAATTACATGTTTTATTACATATTTTAATGAAAACTATGTGGAATATATAGTTTTATACTGTAAGTTTGTATGTACTAAGGCTTGTTTTGGACCAACGAAGTGTTTTTATATCATAAAAACCATGGAAAAACCTAAGAATGATATGCAACCGAAATCCCTGAAGTCCTTTTTATATTTATTTTAAGTTTAGTTTCACATTTGAAGCATAGCGCAGTTAGCATTACCTTCCTTTAAATAATTGTTTTCCATATCTTTTCATTTTACATGAAACTAAATCCGTTCTTCTAAACTCAAGCCATATATTGAGGTCATAATACGTATATGGCAATTACACGTCTAGATAATTATATTCCACCGATCGTTAAAATATCCGTAATTAAATATACGTGAAATGAATTAAGAGTTGGCAGCGTACGCAAATGCCAAATTGTCGGAACCATTCAGATTTATTCCATAGTAGTTTCGTATAATATTTTTTGAAATATCTTAACCTTGTATGGTTTAAATTTGTTTTGCCTTATATATTTAAAGGCTCGAACACTCTGAACCTTCGGCTCTGTAGACACACAGTAGACGACGCTCTAACCGACTGCGCCAAACGAAGACGCTGTTGGTTTGTTGCGGTATTCAATTGTATGTAACAAAAGCCACGATCTGCAATCGGATTGGTTTGATAACTTGGCATGTGTAAAATTCAAACTCAGCAATCATTGCTTGAGAATATGTTATGCCAAAAACATGCTCAAGCTTTTTTTCCCCTTCATAAGTTCAAGCTTTAAGTATAAAACAAGTACTCCACTTTACAGGAAGATGCTACATTTTGCCTGATAAACAAGAAAATGTTCATAACGTTTACGTATTAAGCCCATGGAAAAGAGAGTTCTACTCATGGAATTTACGAACAGCATATGAATGAAATGTTTTAAATTTGATTTTTTATAAAACTTAATGAAGGAGGAATACGATTAAATAACAACTATTCTAAATGAAGGTAATAATAACTGATCAATGCTTCTAATGAGAAATCTAAATTAAATTAAAGATTAAATAACTTCAGGGAGTTTCGTTGAGTCGGTTAATGATGCATTATGTAAATAAAGTCGTAATACTCCCCATGCGTAAATATATCAGAAAGGAAAAAGAAACGCGACACAGGAATTTCCACTATATATTGTATGTACAATATGCTGCTGTTAATCGAATGGTACAAGGCTACCTAAGATCTTTCTTTTCGGAAAAAAGACTAAAACAACACGTAATACAGCAAATAGTATTCCTGCAAAGTTTCATTATTGACAGTGTACGCGTTTGGCTCGAGCATGTGAGCAAACTTAGGATGTAAACGTTTGCAAACTCTTTACGTTAAATACAGTACTAAACCGGCTCAATTTTTCAAAGAGGAACTTCAACATTTATGAATTTCTTGTTACAACGTGTACTGTGATTAAAACATCTACAACATCACAGTTGTGTCCTTTCTCTAACTAACAGCAATTTTTTGTTTTTACAAAACATCATGGGATTTCCTTGGAATATATATAGAATTAAGTGTGCAGTATATACAATATATAGCGGAAATTCCCGTGTTGCGTTTCTTTTTCAGTATATATATGCATTGGGAGTAATAGCGAGCACAGCTAGCGAGAAGTGCCGAAGGCACTTCGAGCGCAAGCGAACTTTACGGTAACGGGAGAAAAAAAAGAAAAAAAAAGAAAAAAAAGAAAAAAAGAAGATAATTGCTAATCTATGTGTCTCGATTTTGATGGTAAATCGTCGTTGTCACGCTTTAAGCATTTCTAACGCAGACACCGGCTCCCACTATAGGAGTTTTAGTTTCGAAATTCTGATTTGTTTTCTTTAAAACAGTTTTCTGTGCAACGTTTCCGTTATGACTGGTTAGAGTAGAGTTTCAGAAATAATTTGAAAGTCTCTCCGACTCCTTCACAAAGTCCTATAGAATATGTGCAGCAGAATATTTAAAGAGTTCAAATGCGAAACTAAGGCTTTTAAGAAAATATGTGGTTTCCGTGGGAAATTTCAAAATGACAACAAATGCAGGAATATGCTGAACATGTCAACAATTGGAGAGCGCACAATGATTAAACAACACTAGCAGCATATGTGAGTTATTCATTTAGTATGTTTTTTTATTTGTAAACACTCGGTATGAAGGTTAAATTGTCTTGGCCGGAAACTTTCCACATTATGCAAATTAGCGCGTGTTAAAATCAGTGACGTAACCGTAGTAAATATTGACATTATTTGCAGACGACTAGTGACATCTCATGTAATTTCTGGAAGACTCGGATTGCTTTTACTTTGTACTAACACTTTTGTGAGTTGATGTTGAGCTAGTTTAAATGATTAATTGTGGACAAATCGATTATAATTTCTTTCACTTCGTACGAACACTTTTGTGAGTTTATGTTGAGCAAGTTTTAACTGCACCTTGAACTTTCCATCACTCATGTAAATATTCAGCGTTGTGCGAAGATGTTCCAGAGGAACCCAGCACAGTACTGGAAGAATAAGAAATTTAAATGATTAATTATTTATGGACAAACCACCATCGCCGCGAACGGAAAGCGTTTCTTCAGTCTACCCCCTAGAATAATCTACAAAATATCCCCCCCACCCCACACCCACCACCACCCTGAAGAAAAAGAGGAAAAGTTTCCTCAGACAGACCTCCCTCTCCTGGAAAGTCGATCTTAGACTACAAGCCACCCCACCACTCCCCAGCCAGCATGGCCATATCGGATAGATTTTGGTAATTGGTCGGAATGTCGGCAGACTGCCGCTCTGTTACCGATATCAGTAACAGAGCGGCAAGGCCCGATGTCTATCCGTTATCTGTATATAGGAAACATATCGGTTCGATATAGGCTTGCTGACTGGGTTTGTGTTTTTTTTTTATGATTTGCTGAAAAGATATTGGTCAGATTGCAGCTAAATGTTGGATATGCCGACGTCGGGTCGATGTAGAGCCGATTAATTCAATATTTTCCAATTTTTGAATTTTTTGTTTGTATGGCATGCTAAATTGATTGTTCAATGCATTAATCTGAATGAATATAGCACATTTCTTCTAATGTCTATTATTATATCTCAGGCCAACGTCAGGCCGACGTAGTTTGTATCACTTGATACCATATATCGGGCCGCTGTCAGTCCGATATAACACGCCATAAATGGAGGTAATGACATGTCATTTTGAATATTGTATATTTATTGTTAATGTGAACAGATATTCCTCGCAAATGTCATTTTTTACATTGCAAAATGATGCTACCCCATATGAAAAAAAAGGGGTAACAAAACACTATAACAAAACATGAATGCTATACTAGTATTTTATTAGTGCAGAATTAGTATCACAAATGACATGCAAATGAGGTTAACAAAATACTAATAAAACACTAACAAAACACTATTAACAAAACACCAATAAAACACTGTTTAATAACAAAATACTAATGCTGTACTGAAATCTGAATATTAACAAAACACCAATAAAATACTGAAACAAAACACTAATAAAAGACTCCTAACAAAACATCAATGCAACACTGTTAACAAAACATCAATGCAACACTGTTAACAAAACATCAATGCAACACTGTTTACAAAACATCAATGAAACACTGTTAACAAAACACTAATAATGTACTGTTTGGCTGGTGTGGCACAGTCGGTAGCGCGGCGGATTTGTAACCGGAGGCCCCGGGTTCAATCCTCCGTGGTGCCACCGAGTTCCGTCGGTGTGTTCTTGGGCAAGACACTTTTCCTTAGCCTCGTCCGTCGGATGGAGACGTAAACCGGGCGGTCCCGTGTATCGGTCTATCCTCCGAGCACGTTAAAGAACCATAGGAATCTATTTGATAATAAGAGAAGGGCAGGTTCCCGGATTCCTATGTATCCTTCCCCTCTCTCTGGGGCGGCTCTAAATAACCTATACTGTGTTGATGAGCTGTTAAACAACATTCAATTCAATTAACTGTTCAGCAAAACACATATAGAATACTTTTAACAAAATACTAATAAAACACTAACAAAATTAATACAAAAAATATATATTTAACAAAACATACACAAAATCGGTAAAAATAATAGTCAGAACTTTCACAACTTTGAGTATACAGTTTGTGTATATCACGCATCAAAACAATACACAAAGGAGAGAAAATGTCAATAATTGACAAATGCCCCCAAAACATGTGTGACCTATGACCCTAAGAGTGACCTTGGTCTTTGTGGGAAAAAATAAATAAAATTTAAGACAATTAAAAAACTGAACACAACCTACTTGTCGACATTAACATTAAGAACTGCTTCAAAATAATGTGTTATCCTTGTATGTCTCTTTTACTTTAGACAGTCACAAGCCTATCTCTACAACTCATGTGGAGTTTTGACTGTTACAGCATTAGATGAAAAAATATATTGTGAAAAAAAATAATAAACAGTTTTGCATCCAATGGTAAATCCATTTTCACTGTCCATTCTTCCATTCAACTTGAAGACTGTTGTCTAGATCTCAAACCCTGAAAGTGAATGTAAATAGTTTTATGTTAATAGTTGTTTATGAATTTATAATATTTTTGATAATAAGGCAATCAAAATGTATAAATATACAGCTTTAAAGTATTATTTGTAATTGTTAAACTGTCATGCTATTACACTTTTGGCATAATTATTTGAGTTCTAATAATTTATAGTTTGGTATGGTATATTGGTATAAAGTATCTATTAAAGGAACATATATTATGAGTAAATTATAACCATGCACTGTCATAAAACAGTAAATTCATCAAATTACATCATATAGTCAACTATTATGTTACCAACACTTTAAGTTCACATCTTGTCATACAAGTTTTTTTTAAGTACATACAAAAGATTATTTAAACAAACATTATACTTACCATTATGTAATAAGAAATCAAATTAATCATTGTCCTGATGTAAACTTCAATGTTGTGCAACTGTCAGACATAATCAGCAGGAGCTATAATCCTTAATTTGATCAGCTGAAAGAAATTTAAATTAGCATGAGTTCTACTTTATCACTGTTCTTATATAAGACATACAGATGAATATATATGCACGAATCAGATGAAACATTAACTTCAGTAAGAAATTAGCTCATAAAACAACTAAGTAAACAATTAATTTCAGAACTTTCTCAATTAGCAACCATATAAACATAAAGGAAGAATGTCTTGCCATAATGTAATATTAATAGTAGGAGAGGTTTAAAGTAAGTTACTTACCTGAATAATCACAAAATAGTGTTCTTTAATTCCTGCCTGTGTTTCTGGTTGAGTTTAAAATCCATCAATGCATTAAATGTTTCATTATAGTTTTTTATGTTCCACCATTTGTTTTTCATTGTAGCCAGCTAGGTCTTCAACTAATTTACATTAAGTGCTACATTCTGTAATTCATGTTTAAAAATCCTAGAGTGCACATGTTTCTTCATAACAAGCTTTGTATACATTTTCAGTTTTTCAAATCCGAACTGCTAAATGTAAACCAATCCACACCTAGACTTGAGTTAGAGGCAATTTGTAGGGTTTGCAGGTTTTTATTCTGAGCTGCCATATACAACATATAATGCCAGATGGATAATGGATGGTCAGTTCCCCCTAAGTTCCCCAACATCTGTTTAGCGTTATCTAGACATTTCATGTCTGAAAGGTTGGGAGACTGGCAACAATTATAAAGGAATCAGGACAACTGAAATGGACGTGCTACAAAACAAACAGAGTATGGTCCCATCTTGTTGGTTGATTCAACATCGGGATGTACCATACTCTATCTACAGTAATACTTTTATATGACTGAATTAGTATATTAAAATATTCTTTCAATATTGACAAAGATATGTCTTGCCTCTTTTAACATGACTCATGCAATTGATGAATCAAACTGTGCCCTACAGTAAATAAAGTGGTACTGTGGCAAGTCTATATTCCTGCAAGCGTTCTCAGTGACTTAATGATCAGCTCCAAGGTAATGGGGGATCATCAGTTAATTAGGAAATTATGAATCTACATATTAGCTCTGGTTAATTAAACATTCATTACGGGCTTATCACAATGCTGAATTGAACATTTGGATAAAATGTCAAATGATATACATCTTAATTGTTACAAGTCAATAAAATTTATTTCTGCAAATCTACTAAATATTTAATTTAAATAACTTATTATAAAAATTTATTCTTTCTAACTATTATCAATTGTAATGTCATAAACAGAATCCCAAAATGTGACAATGAAATAAGTTTAATAATAATTTAATTTTAATTGCAGACTTATTTTTATATTATAATTTATAAATATCTACTGTTTAAATATTTTGATTCATATGGATGTGTGGAAGTCATAGAACAAATACACTGAATGTTGTTTAACGGCTCAGCCATCAACACAGTATATGTTATTTAGAGTCGCCCAGAGAGAGGGGAAGGATACATAGGAATCCGGGAACCTGCCCTACTCTTATCATCGAATAGATTCCTATGGTTCTTTAACGTGCTCGGAGGATAGACCGATACACGGGACCGCCCGGTTTACGTCAACATCATAGAACAAATAATAATTAGCATTACATCTGCTAGTTTCATTTTCAAGTATTATTTTCAACGTAATTTGTTAAAGCGCACACTTGTTTTATCAGGGAGTAAGTATACATACTCCCTGGTTTTATCGAGAAAATTCTTAAAGTCCACTTTTTCCATTGATTTCCATCCCCAAAAATGTTTGTTATTTTCCATGCTATTTTCCATCATTTATTTTCTCCAACTTTCCATGGGATTTTTCATTTTACCATGGAAATCCATGGCAATGTTTCCTGATGTCAGATAAAATCCATGGAAAAATGGTACGATGGATTTTTTTTAAGATTTCACGGAAGTCTATGAAATTCCATCCAATTCCATTCCAACTTCCATAGAATCTATGGATTTCCATGGAAACTGCTTCATCTAGAGATATGTGTTGAAAATGACGTAAAACATCAAACAAACAAACAAATACCTTGTAACATAAATGACTAAATCCACAATTAAATATATATATTCATTTGTCTTAGTGACTATGTATTATGCGGCTTAGATTTCAGCATGAAGATAATAAAGTGCTCAAAGTGCTAAAGTAATGCCACATCTGTTTTTATTCTCAAGTGCAATGTAACACTAATACTGTATTCTTACATGAATATAAGTTTAATGCAACACTAATGCTGTACTCTTACATAAAGAGAAGTCTAATGAAACACTAATTCTGTACTCCGACTTAAGGTATAAAGTCTAATGCAACACTAATTCTGTACTTTTACACAAAGAGAAGTCTAATGTAACACTAATGCTATACTCCAACTTAATGTTTAAGACTAATGAAACACTATCAAAACATCTTTACCATTTTCTAAGTTAATGAAACATCAATAAAACATTTTTCTAAAAAGTAAAGAATTGATGTTTCATTAAATGTGATACTAATAAAACACTCTAACAAAATACTAAAGAGTGTTTTGTTAGTATTTTATTAATGCAGGATTAGTATTTTGTTAAGATTTTTTTTCATATGGGAATTGTACCTCAGAGCTCCAGATAAGGGTTTGAACTTTGAGCATTTTTACTCCATTGTTTTTATTTTAATTGGGTATTTGCATTTTGAAATTGGGTACCCCATCATTTATTTTTCAATTGGGTATTTTTACCCTACCTGGATGTTTTCAATTGGGTATTTCCTTGTAAAATTAACTAACAACAAACAAAACACATAATCAAAGTTAACATGGTACTCACGTTTATCATTATGTTCTGTGCGTTTGACATTTTTAACCCACGCTTGATTTAGATCGCCCAGCGCATACACGATATAAAAAGGGTACAGGCAAAAATGAGTAAATCGCGCACAATTAAAACTGAATTTCGGAACCAGTCTTTTACTTATCATCATAGGCTATTTGATTTTGTTTCGAGATATTGTGAGAACTCTGGGCCAATACGCGATCGATTAGAAATGAAAAATTGCAAATACGCAAGCAATTCGAGAGGAAATGCTTATCAAATATTTATTTTGCGTTATGATACGCATGGTTTTGTATTTATATTGCTTTTTCCACTATTTTATTTGCGTATTTACGCAAATATGCACCTTATCTGGAGCTCTGCTACCTACATGCCTACATTCACAAGAGTTTTATTTATTGCTAATGAATATTTTTACAGTCGAGCTAATTGAGATAAGCACCTAAAAAAAGATATATATATATATAAGGTAGTGAGTATTCATTAAATTGATTTGATAAAAAAAATCGGACGGAGTTAAAAGCACGATAACCTTGTATGTTGCGAAACATATACATGTATTTTGGATTGGTAATCCGATGCTCTAGCTACATACTGTGCTAGCTGGATGGTGACAATAGAACGAATTTGATGTTTATCTGTCATAATGGGCCCACTTCGGGTCGAAACTATATCGGATACATATTGGATAGATAACTAACCGATGAGGGGCTGGCGTGGCGCAGTCGGTAGCGCGGCGGATTTGTAACCGGAGGCCCCGGGTTTAATCCTCCGTGGTGCCACTGAGTTCCGTCGGTGTGTTCTTGGGCAAGACACTTTACCTTAGCCCCGTCCGTCGGATGGGGAGGTAAACCGGGCGGTCCCGTGTATCGGTCTATCCTCCGAGCACGTTAAAGAACCATAGGAATCTATTCGATAATAAGAGTAGGGCAGGTTCCTGGATTCCTATGTATCCTTCCCCTCTCTCTGGGGCGGCTCAAAATAACCTATACTGTGTTGATGAGCCGTTAAACAACATTCAATAAAAACTAACCGATGATGGATAGTAAACTAAAAGGATGTCTAACCGATGATGGATAGTAAACTAAAACGATATCTAACCGATATTGGACCGATGTGTAGCCGACAAGATATCGGTCCGACTTGAAGCCGATGGGCACGCCGATCTCAGGCCGATATCGTTTGCGATACTGGTTCTATATAAAATAAAATATGGGGCCGATGAAGGCTAGATATAGGATTGCTGGCTGGGTCCTCACCCCCTAGATTTGTTCATTTCAAAATACCCCCCCACCCACACACACACACCGAACGACCCACAAAACACACACACCTGTGTGTACTACGGTGTGGTATTCCAGTGTGTCAGCACTATAGACTTAAGATAGATACATTACACTAAACACAATCATAAGTCCAGATTCTATTGTGCCCAAACAGGTGGGTGTCCTATCGTTTAAAATATGGTGGATGGTCTGGTTCTCCTTTATTTGACTCAGATAGTGATATCTGTGGTATGATAAAAATGACCTCATTATAGAATTTAAAAACCGAAATTGTTTGTATTTGTTTTGTGACATAATTATAGACCAGTGGTACGATTCACCGGAACACAACAGACCAGAACAGAGATGAAACACCAGGATGTACTGGAACTGCCTTTTCAGTGAAAAGCAAAAATGAGATTTACACTACAGAAGGGCTGCAAACTGAACATCTTCAAGAAAAGAGTCATCTATCCTTTGTTTATATTTAAATGGTTGTCTGTGACTGATAGTTGCATTATTCTGTCAGGCATTTACAACCAGCATTGGATGGTGACACTAGCATCTTTTAGGAGTGGCCCATTGGGTCAGTCACACACAGATTGGATTTCTTCAAACCCATACACTGAAGTGAATGCAACTTGCCATCTTGTACAGACGGTTCTTATTCAAGGTAAGATCAGGACAGATGGACTGTGGTGTTAAAAGTAAAACAATTATCCCTATCTCTCATCTATTTGTGAATCATATTTAGTGTTATCGGCTAAATACACAGGTCACAGTTTGCATATATTTAGTAATAAATAATAACATAGAAAATATCAACTTTTCTGGCAAAAAGAAAGAAAATGTAAAAAATCAATTGGAACAATGTATGTATATGTATAAATTTAACAATCTTTCAGTTTAGTTATATCACGACAGTGTATACTTGAAGCAGTGAGGTAAATGCTGAATTTGGCAGTTTAGTTTCTTTCAAGCTAGTCTAAAACGTTTTTATCTAAATATACTGAGTTGCAAAAGAAAGTGTATACAGCTCAGTTGTGAAACAAAGTGTGCAATGAGTTTTTTTAATGATTTATTCATTCTTCTTATTATTATTGAGGCCCCCAGGAGGATGGAAGGGGTACATCTTCCTTTGTTCCCTGAAAATATGAGTCAGTGTTCCGTTGTTCCCCACAACTATTTTGCTTTGTTCCATAAAATTATTTGTCCTGTCCAATGTTCCCCTGTTCTCTAAAAGTATTTTTAATGTTTAAAAGATTTGCTAATGTTCCCCAAAATTCATTCTGGCCTACAGTACACTGTCATCACAAAAATATTGTTTGAAATGTTAACTGTTTGTGATTTTTTCTTTTAATATTAAAACTAGATGTTAGAATTTTATTTCCTGTAAAGTCATGTTCCATTGTTCCCTAACCTAAAAATATGTGTCAATGTTCTCTTTTCCCCTGAAAATAACAGCCATTGTTAACAGCCATTGTTCCCTTGTTTACCAAATATAAATAGCCATTTCCCAAAAAAAACCTGAGAGGACCTCATTATTGTGTTGCTTTCAATTGTATTGTTCTTTCACCTCTTTCATTGAGTTTTATCTGTTAAAATTTACTTTCACATGTTCTGTGCTCGCCTCAAGGTTTTACCTTAGTTCATATTAGCGAGCACAGCTAGCGAGAAGTTCCGAAGGCACTTCGAGCGCAAGCGAACTTTACGGTAACAGAAAAAAAAGAAGAAAAAAAAGAGAAAAAAAGAAGATAATTGCTAATCTATGCGACTCGATTTTGATGGTAAATCGTCGTTGTCACGCTTTAAGCATTTCTAACGCAGACACCGGCTGCCACTCTAGAAGTTTTAGTTTCGAAATTCTGATTTGTTTTCTTTAAAACAGTTTTCTGTGCAACAGTTCCGTTAGGACTGGTTAGAATAGAGTTTCAGAAATAATTTGAAAGGCTCTCCGACTCCTTGACAAAGTCCTATAGAATATGTGCAGCATAATATGTAAAGGGATAAAATGCGAAACTGAGGCTTTGTAGAGAAACTGTCATTTTTGAGGTACCTTTCAAAAAATGTCAATAACTGCAAGAATATACTGAACATGTCAACAACTGCATAGCGCACAATGTTAAAACAACACTAGGGGCATATGTGAGTGCATAAATTGGTATACATTTTATTTGTAAACACCCGATTTGAACATTAAATCGTCTTGGCCGGAAACTTTCAAGATTATGCAAATTAGCGCGTGTTAAAATCAGTGACGTAACAGTAGTAAATATTGACGTTATTTGCAGACGACTAGTGACAACTCAGGTAATTTCTGAAAGACTCGGATTGCTTTCACTTTGTACTAACACGTTTGTGAGTTGATGTTGAGCTAGTTTATGATAAATTATGGACAACTCGATTACAATTGCTTTCACTTCGTACGAACACTTTTGTGAGTTTATGTTGAGCAAGTTTAAAAGATTAATTATTTATGGACAAACCACCCTCGCCGCGAACGTTTCTTCAGACTACCTACTAGAAAAATCTACAAAATATCCCCCCCCCCCCCACCCCTCCCCGCAATACCACCCTGAAAAAAAGAGGAAAAGTTTCTTCAGACAGATCACCCTCTCCTGAAAAGTCTAGACTAAATGCCCCCCCCCCCCCCACCAACCCCCACAACTCCCCAGCCAGCACGGCCATATCGGATAGATATCGGTAATTGCTCGGAATGTCGGAGATCAGCCCGATGTCTATCCGTTATCTGTATATATATAGGAAACATATCGGTCCGATATAGGCTTGCTGACTGGGTTTGTGTGTTCTTTTTATGATTTGCTGAAAAGATATCGGTCAGATGTCGGCTAAATGTTGGATAAAGGGGTCATTTCACCAAGGATTGTTTTGGTCCCGAGAGTACCCGATCCTTTTTCTGGTCGATCGGCCGCATTTTTGCGAAAATAATCGGGAACGTGCGAGCACTGTCCCGCACTACCCTATACATTCGGGGGAAGATCTGGCGCGATCGCCTCAGTCCTCCGAGGGTCTGGTACCGAAAAAGTGATCGGCTACTGTTTTTAAAAATGTTGAAAAACAGTAGCCGATCAAAAACCGTCGGCCCGGGTCGTCTTGGTCGTCCGAGGGTCCCCTGAAGGTCCCCTTGTCTCGCCCGCCCTCTGGAGCTTTCGTTTAGCCTCTGCAGCTCTCTACCGAGGGTCTTGCGTAGTTTTAATGAAACAAAACACATGTAAAAATCCTTTAAAATGTCACAAAGAATTAATTGTTACTAAATACAACAGCAAGACATATATTTACTCAAAATTATTATAAATAATAATAAATTTACAAATTAATACCAATGCCAGAGAATTATAAACCAAATATAAAATAAAAACTGCACACTTTTCTCAGAACAGGTACTGAAACAAAACACACTTGAAAACCCTTTAAAAAGTCACAAAAACTTAATTCTTTTTGGCATATTTTCTCTTGGTCCTTGGCCTCCTCCTCAGCATATTTCCTAATGTAATAACATGTTGCTGTGCTATGGCAGAACGAAGTTGTAGAGCTACAACAAGTCCCAGCCCTGCTTGTTGGTCCATGACCTTCCCTGGCTGGTCAGAAAGTGATGAACGGCTTCGATCTGAGCGGTTTGTATAGTCGGGCCTTTAAAAACACCGATCTCCGGCCGATCTAGGCAAATTTGGTCGGCCGAAGAACGTCCGAAGATCGTTTAAATCGTCCGAAGACCGTTTACTTTCGGCTACCTGCGTCAACATACGCCTACATTCGGCCACTCTCGCGCGAAGAACGGCGGAAGAACGGCGGAAATCGAACGAAAGCGTCCTCTCTCGAGCCGGGATCGCCCATGTTCGGCCTCTCTCGGCCGAACAACGCGCGAATATCGCTCACTTGCGCGCGAGAAGCGGGCCTCTACCGGGCCTTTGCCGGGCCTTTGCCGTGTACCTGCGGGTACTTGTGCGAACTTTCGCATACTTGCGCCCCGGAAACGTGTCGATCGCGCGAGGAACGTCCGAGAATCGTCCCCCCGCCATGGTCATTTGGTCGTGACTCAATCGGGTCAAAAGAAGGGGGCGATTGGAGGCGATTCAGGACGACAATCGGGCAGATCAAAAAAATTATTGATCGGGACAATCTGGTCCAGATCGGGCCGATTGGAAAAAAAACAATCCTTGGTGAAATGACCCCTTAAGCCGACGTCTGGCCGATGTAGAGCCGATATATTAATTCAATATTTTCCAATTTTTGAATTTTTTGTTTGTATGGCATGCTAAATTGATTGTTCAATGCATTAATCTGAATGAATATAGCACATTATTTCTAATGTCTTATTATATGTCGGGCCAACGTCAGGCGACGTAGTTTGTATCAGTTGATACCATATATCGGGCCGCTGTCGGTCCGATATAACACGCCATCAATCCATAAAGGGAGGTAATGACATGTCATATTGAATATTGTATATTTATTGTTAATGTGAACAGATATTCCTCGCAAATGTCCTTTTTTACATTGCAAAATGATGCTACCTACAGTCACAAGAGTTTTATTTATTGCTAATGAATACTTTTCCAATCGAGCTAATTGAGATAAGCACAACAGAAAGATATATATAAGGTAGTATATATAGTGAAAAAATGTAAGTGTTCATTAAATCGATTTGATAAAAAAAACGGACAGAGTTAAACGCCCGATAACCTTGTATGTTGCGAAACATATACATGTATTTTGGATTGGTAAACCGATGCTCTAGCTACATACTGTGCTAGCTGGATGGTGACAATAGAACGAATTTGATGTTTATCTGTCATAATGGGCCCACTTCGGGTCGGAACTATATCGGATACATATCGGATAGATAACTAACAGATATTGGACTGATGATGGATAGTAAACTAAAACGATGTCTAACCGATGTCTGACCGATGATGGATAGTAAACTAAAACGATGTCTGACCGATGATGGATAGTAAACTAAAACGATATTTAACCGATATTGGACCAATGTGTAGCCTATAAGATATCGGTCCGACTTGAAGCCGATGGGGACGCCGATCTCGGGCCGATCTCGGGCCGATATCGTTTGCGATACTGGTCCGATATAATTTTTTTTTAGATTTGTTCATTTAAAAATACCTCCCCCCCCCCCCACCCACCCCCCATCCCCCACCTCCCCCAAACACACACCGACCGACCCACACAACACATACACATACTACGGTGTGGTATTCAAGTGTGGCAGCACTATAGACTGTAGATAGATACATTACACTAAACACAATGATAAGTCCAGATTCTATTGTGCCCATACAGGTGGGTGTCCTATCGTTTAAAATATGGCGGATGGTCTGGTTCTCATTAATTTGACTCATATAGTGATTTGTAAGTCATATCTGTGGTATGGTAAAAATGACCTCATTATAGAATTTAAAAACCGAATTGTTTGTATTTGTGTTATGACATAATTATGGACCAGTGGTACGATTCAACGGAACACAACAGACCAGAACAGAAATGAAACACCAGGATGTACTGGAACTGCTTTTTCAGTGAAAAGCAAAAATGAGATTTACACTACAGAAGGGCTGCATTACACTGAATGTCTTCAAGAAAAGAGTCATCTATCCTTTGTTTATATTTAAATAGTTGTCTGTGACTGATAGTTGCATTATTCTGTCAGGCATTTACAACCAGCATTGGATGGTGACACTAGCATCTTTTAGGAGTGCCCATTGGGTCACACACAGATTGGATTTCTTCAAACCCATGCACTGAAGTGAATGCAACTTGCCATCTTGTACAGACGGTTCTTATTTAAAGTAAGACCAGGACAGATGGACTGTGGTGTTAAAATTAAAACAATTATCCCATCTCTCATCTATTTGTGAATCATATTTAGTGTTATCGGCTAAATACACAGGTCACAGTTTGCATATATTTAGTAATAAATAATAACATAGAAAATATCAACATTTCTGGCAAAAGAAAAAAAATGTAAATAAGCAATTGGAACGATGTATGTATATGTATAAAGTTAACAATCTTTTAGTTTAGTTATATCACAACAGTGTATACTTGAAGCAGTGAGGTAAATGCTGAATTTAGCAGATTAGTTTCTTTCGAGCTAGTCTAAAACGTTTTAATCTAAATATACTGAGTTGCAAAAGAAAGTGTATACGGCTCAGTTGTGAAAGAAAGTGTGCAATGAGTTTTTTTTAGAATAAAATGTATAAATTCAAAATTAATATGTCATGTTACCAAATTGTTATCATTCTATTGCCAATATCATGTTGTCATTTGTTTTTCAATAGGTTGAATCATTAAGAACTGTTGCTTGATAAAACGGATAGGGTGTAAAGTAAACTTTTCAAAGTGCAAATTTTCTTTTGCAACTGAGTATATATATTTGAATTCATTATTATCCTAATCAAAAACCGTTTCGAACATATTTTTTGCCTGTTTTAATCAGTGACCCCTCAGTGTGAACAATATAGTAAATGCAATTTGCCCCTTTCAAACTGTACATTGCATTTAATGATTCTTCTTCTTATTATTGAGGCCCCCAGGAGGATGGAAGGGGTACATCTTCCTTTGTTCCCTGAAAATATGAGTCAGTGTTCCTTTGTTCCCAACAACTATTTTACTTTGTTCCCCAAAATTGTTTGTCCAATGTTCCCCTGTTCTCTAAAAGTATTTGTAATGTTTAAAAGATTTGCTAATGTTCCCCAAAATTCATTCTGGCCTACAGAAATTACTGTTGCAACTCTGTCATCACAAAAATATTGTTTAAAATGTTAACTTTTTGTGATTTTTGTTTTTAATATTAAACTAGATGTTAGAATTTTATTTCGTGTAAAGTCATGTTCCATTGTTCCCTAAAAATACGTGTCAATGTTCTCTTTTCCCCTGAAAATAACAGCCATTGTTCCCTTGTTCACCAGATATAAATGGCCATTTTCCCCAAAACCCATGAGAGGACTTCATTATTGAGTTGATTTCAATTTGACAAGTTATTTGTAGCGAGCACAGCTAGCGAGAAGTGAACTTTACGGTAACGGGAGAGAAAAAAAAGATAAAAAAAAGAAGAAAATTGCTAATTATGCTAATCTATGCTTCTCGATTTTGATGGTAAATCGTCGTTGTCACGCTTTAAGCATTTCTAACGCAGACACCGGCTGCCACTATAGGAGTTTTAGTTTCTAAATTCTGATTTGTTTTCTTTAAAACAGTTTTCTGAGCAACGTTTCCGTTATGACTGGTTAGAGTAGAGTTTCAGAAATAATTTGAAAGGCTCTCCCACTCCTTGACAAAGTCCTATAGAATATGTGCAGCAGAATATGTAAAGAGTTCAAATGCGAAACTAAGGCTTTCTAGAAAATATGTGGTTTCCGTGGGAAATTTCAAAAGGACAACAAATGCAGGAATATGCTGAACATGTCAACAATTGCAGAGCGCACAATGTTAAAACAACACTAACACATATGTGAGTGAATAAATTGATATACATTTTATTTGTAAACACCCGATTTGAACATTAAATCGTCTTGGCCGGAAACTTTCAAGATTATGCAAATAAGCGAGTGACGGTGTTTATTGACATTATTTGCAGACGACTAGTGATAACTCAGGTAATTTCTGGAAGACTCGGATTGCTTTTACTTTGTACTAACACTTTTGTGAGTTGATGTTGAACTAGTTTAAATGATTAATTATTCACAAATCGATTATAATTGCTTTCACTTCGTACGAACACTTTTGTGAGTTTATGTTGAGCAAGTTTTATAAATGATTAATTATTTATGGACAAACCACCCTCGCCGCGAACAGAAAGAATAATCTACAACCCCCCCCCCCCCCCCCCATACCCCCCCCCCCCCCTCCCACCACCACCACCCTGAAAAAACTGAGGAAAAGTTTCCTCAGACAGACCTCTCTCTCCTGGAAATTCTTAGACTACAAGCCACCCCACCACTCCCCAGCCAGCATGGCCATATCGGATAGATTTCAGTAATTGGTTGGAATGTCGGCCCGATGTCTATCCGTTATCTGTCATAGACATCGGGCCGTTATGCAGACTGCCGCTCTGTTACCGATATCTATCCGATATCAGTAACAGAGCGGCAAGGCCCGATGTCTATCTGTTATCTGTATATAGGAAACATATCGATCCAACATCGGTCAGATATAGGCTTCCTGACTGGGTTTGTGAGTTCTTTTTATGATTTGCTGAAAAGATATCGATCAGATGTCGGCTAAATGTTGGATATGCCGACGTCGGGCCGACGTAGAGCCGATTAATTCAATATTTTCCAATTTGTGAATTTTTTGTTTGTATGGCATGCTAAATTGATTGTTAAATGCATTAATCTGAATGAATATAGCACATTTCTTCTGATGTCTATTATTATATCTCGGGCCAACGTCAGGCCGACGTAGTTTGTATCAGTTGATACCATATATCGGGCCGCTGTCTGTCCGATATAACACGCCATAAATCCATAAATGGCGGTAATGACATGTCATTTTGAATATTGTATATGTGTTGTTAATGTGAACAGATATTCCTCGCAAATGTCCTTTTTTACATTGCAAAATGATGCTAACTACATTCACAAGAGTTTTATTTATTGCTAATGAATATTTTTCCTGTCAAGCTAATTGAGATAAGCACCTACAAAAAGATATATATAAGGTAGTCAGTATTCATTAAATTGATTTGATAAAAAAAATTGGACGGAGTTAAACGCCCGATAACCTTGTATGTTGCGAAACATATACATGTATTTTGGATTGGTAATCCGATGCTCTAGCTACATACTGTGCTAGCTGGATGGTGACAATAGAACGAATTTGATGTTAATCTGTCATAATTAGCCCACTTCGGTCGAAACTATATCGGATACATATTGGATAGATAACTAACCGATATTGGACCGAAGATGGATAGTAAACTAAAACGATGTCTGACCGATGATGGATAGTAAACTAAAACGATATTTAACCGATATTGGACCGATGTGTAGCCGACAAGATATCGGTCCGACTTGAAGCCGATGGGCACGCCGATCTCAGGCCGATATCATGGGCATGCCGTCGCCGATCTCAGGCCGATATCGTTTGCGATACTGGTCCGATATAAAACAAATTATGGGGCCGATGAAGACTAGATATAGGATTGCTGGCTGGGTCCTCACCCCCTAGATTTGTTCATTTAAAAATACCTCCCCCCACTCCCCAACACACACACACACCGACCGACCCACAAAACACACACACACCTGTGTGTACCACAGTGTGGTATTCCAGTGTGGCAGCACTATAGACTGTAGATAGATACATTACACTAAACACAATCATAAGTCCAGATTGTATTGTGCCCATACAGGTGGGTGTCCTATCGTTTAAAATATGGCGGATGGTATGGTTCTCATTTATTTGACTCGGAAAGTGATTTGTAAGTCAAATCTGTGGTATGGTAAAAATGACCTCATTATAGAATTTAAAAACCGGAATGGTTTGTATTTGTTTTATGACTTAATTATGGACCAGTGGTACGATTCACCGGAACACAACAGACCAGAACAGAGATGAAACACCAGGATGAACTGGAACTGCTTCTTCAGTGAAAGGCAAAAATGAGATTTACACTACAGAAGGGCTGCACCACACTGAACATCTTCAAGAAAAGAGTCATCTATCCTTTGTTTATATTTAAATGGTTGTCTGTGACTGATAGTTGCATTATTCTGTCAGGCATTTACAACCAGCATTGGATGGTGACACTAGCATCTTTTAGGAGTGGCCCATTGGGTCAGTCACACACAGATTGGATTTCTTCAAACCCATACACTGAAGTGAATGCAACTTGCCATCTTGTACAGACGGTTCTTATTCAAGGTAAGATCAGGACAGATGGACTGTGGTGTTAAAATTAAAACAATTATCCCTATCTCTCATCTGTTTGTGAATCATATTTAGTGTTATCGGCTAAATACACAGGTCACAGTTTGCATATATTTAGTAATAAATAATAACATAGAAAATATCAACATTTCTGGCAAAAAGAAAAAAATATGTAAAAAAGCAATTGGAACGATGTATGTATATGTATAAAGTTAACAATCTTTTAGTTTAGTTATATCACAACAGTGTATACTTGAAGCAGTGAGGTAAATGCTGAATTTGGCAGATTAGTTTCTTTCGAGCTAGTCTAAAACGTTTTAATCTAAATATACTGAGTTGCAAAAGAAAGTGTATACGGCTCAGTTGTGAAAGAAAGTGTGCAATGAGTTTTTTTTTAGAATAAAATGTATAAATTTCAAAATTAATATGTCATGTTACCAAATTGTTATCATTCTATTGCCAATATCATGTTGTCATTTGTTTTTCAATAGGTTGAATCATTAAGAACTGTTGCTTGATAAAACGGATAGGGTGTAAAGTAAACTTTTCAAAGTGCAAATTTTCTTTTGCGACTGAGTATATATATTTGAATTCATTATTATCCTAATCAAAAACCGTTTCGAACATATTTTTTGCCTGTTTTAATCAGTGACCCCTCAGTGTGAACAAAACTTCCTTTAAATAATTGTTTTTCCATATCTTTTCATTTTACATGAAACTAAATCCGTTCTTCTAAACTCAAGCCAAATGTTGAGGTCATAATACGTGTATGGCAATTACACGTCTAGATAATTATATTCCACGGATCGTTAAAATATCCGTAATTAAATATACGTGAAATGAATTAAGAGTTGGCAGAGTACGCAAATGCCAAATTGTCGGAACCAATCAGATTTATTCCGTAGTAGTTTCGTATAAAAAAATTTGAAATATCTTAACATTGTATGGTTTAAATTTGTTTTGCCTTATATATTTAAAGGCTCGAACACTCTGAACCTTCGGTTCTGTAGACACACAGTAGACGACGCTCTAACCGACTGCGCCAAAAGAAGACGCTGTTGGTTTGTTGCGGTATTCAATTGTATGTAACAAATGCCACGATCTGCAATCGGATTGGTTTGACAACTTGGCATTTGTAAAATTCAAACTCAGCAATCATTGTTTGAGAAAATGTTATGTCAAAAACCTGCTCAAACTTTTTTTCCCCTTCATAGGTTCAAGCTTTAAGTATAAAATAAGTACTCGACTTTACAGGAAGATTCTACATTTTGCCTGATAAACAAGAAAATGTTCATAACGTTTACGTAATAAGCCCATGGAAAAGAGAGTTCTACTCATGGAATTTACGAACAGCATATGAATGAAATGTTTTAAATTTGATTTTTATAAAACTTAATGAAGGAGGAATACGATTAAATAACAACTATTCTAAATGAAGGTAATAATAACTGATCTATGCTTCTAATGAGAAATCTAAATTAAATTAAAGATTAAATAACTTCAGGGAGTTTCGTTGAGTCGGTTAATGATGCATTATGTAAATAAAGTCGTAATACTCCCCCATGCGTAAATATATCAGAAAGGAAAAAGAAACGCGACACAGGAATTTCCGCTATATATTGTATGTACAATATGCTGCTGTTAATCGAATGGTACAAGGCTACCTAAGATCTTTCTTTTCGGAAAAAAGACTAAAACAACACGTAACACAGCAAATAGTATTCCTGCAAAGTTTCATTATTGACAGTGTACGCGTTTGGCTCGAGCATGTAACAAACTTAGGATGTAAACGTTTGCAAACTCTTTACGTTAAATACAGTACTAAACCGGCTCAATTTTTCAAAGAGGAACTTCAACATTTATGAATTTCTTTTTACAACGTGTACTGTGATTAAAACATCTACAACATCACAGTTGTGTCCTTTCTCTAACTAACTGCAATTTTTTGTTTTTACAAAACATCATGGGATTTCCTTGGAATATATATGGAATTAAGTGTGCAGTATATACAATATATAGCGGAAATTCCCGTGTTGCGTTTCTTTTTCCTTTCAGTATATATATGCATTGGGAGTAATAGCGAGCACAGCTAGCGAGAAGTTCCGAAGGCACTTCGAGCGCAAGCGAACTTTACGGTAACAAAAAAAAAGAAGAAAAAAAAGAGAAAAAAAGAAGATAATTGCTAATCTATGCGACTCGATTTTGATGGTAAATCGTCGTTGTCACGCTTTAAGCATTTCTAACGCAGACACCGGCTGCCACTCTAGGAGTTTTAGTTTCGAAATTCTGATTTGTTTTCTATAAAACAGTTTTCTGTGCAACAGTTCCGTTAGGACTGGTTAGAATAGAGTTTCAGAAATAATTTGAAAGGCTCTCCGACTCCTTGACAAAGTCCTATAGAATATGTGCAGCATAATATGTAAAGGGCTAAAATGCGAAACTGAGGCTTTGTAGAGAAACTGTCATTTTTGAGGTACCTTTCAAAAAATGTCAATAACTGCAAGAATATACTGAACATGTCAACAACTGCATAGCGCACAATGTTAAAACAACACTAGGGGCATATGTGAGTGCATAAATTGGTATACATTTTATTTGTAAACACCCGATTTGAACATTAAATCGTCTTGGCCGGAAACTTTCAAGATTATGCAAATTAGCGCGTGTTAAAATCAGTGATGTAACAGTAGTAAATATTGACGTTATTTGAAGACGACTAGTGACAACTCAGGTAATTTCTGAAAGACTCGGATTGCTTTCACTTTGTACTAACACGTTTGTGAGTTGATGTTGAGCTTGTTTAAATGATAAATTATGGACAACTCGATTACAATTGCTTTCACTTCGTACGAACACTTTTGTGAGTTTTATGTTGAGCAAGTTTAAAAGATTAATTATTCATGGACAAACCACCCTCGCCGCGAACGTTTCTTCAGACTACCTACTAGAAAAATCTACAAAATATCACCCCCCCCCCCCCCCACCCCACCCCTCCCCGCAATACCACCCTGAAAAAAAGAGGAAAAGTTTCTTCAGACAGATCACCCTCTCCTGAAAAGTCTAGACTAAATGCCCGCCCCCCCCCCCCCCCACCCACCCCCACCTATCCCCAGCCAGCACGGCCATATCGGATAGATATCGGTAATTGCTCGGAATGTCGGAGATCAGCCCGATGTCTATCCGTTTTCTGTATATATATAGGAAACATATAGGTCCGATATAGGCTTGCTGACTGGGTTTGTGTGTTCTTTTTTGAATTTTTTGTTTGTATGGCATGCTAAATTGATTGTTCAATGCATTAATCTGAATGAATATAGCACAATATTTCTAATGTCTTATTATATGTCGGGCCAACGTCAGGCCGACGTAGTTTGTATCAGTTGATACCATATATCGGGCCGCTGTCGGTCCGATATAACACGCCATCAATCCATAAAGGGAGGTAATGACATGTCATATTGAATATTGTATATTTATTGTTAATGTGAACAGATATTCCTCGCAAATGTCCTTTTTACATTGCAAAATGATGCTACCTACATTCACAAGAGTTTTATTTATTGCTAATGAATATTTTTCCAATCGAGCTAATTGAGATAAGCACCAACAGAAAGATATATATAAGGTAGTATATATAGTGAAAAAATGTAAGTGTCATTAAATCGATTTGATAAAAAAAAACGGACAGAGTTAAACGCCCGATAACCTTGTATGTTGCGAAACATATACATGTATTTCGGATTGGTAAACCGATGCTCTAGCTACATACTGTGCTAGCTGGATGGTGACAATAGAACGAATTTGATGTTTATCTGTCATAATGGGCCCACTTCGGGTCGGAACTATATCGGATACATATCGGATAGATAACTAACCGATATTGGACTGATGATGGATAGTAAACTAAAACGAAGTCTAACCGATGTCTGACCGATGATGGATAGTAAACTAAAACGATGTCTGACCGATGATGGATAGTAAACTAAAACGATATCTAACCGATATTGGACCAATGTGTAGCCGATAAGATATCGGTCCGACTTGAAGCCGATGGGCACGCCGATCTCGGGCCGATATCGTTTGCGATACTGGTCCGATATAAGTTTTTTTTAGATTTGTTCATTTAAAAATACCTCCCCCCACGCCCCCCCCCCCCCCCACCCCCCATCACCCCACCTCCCTCCAAACACACACCGACCGACCCACACAACACATACACATACTACGGTGTGGTATTCAAGTGTGGCAGCACTATAGACTGTAGATAGATACATTACACTAAACACAATGATAAGTCCAGATTCTATTGTGCCCATACAGGTGGGTGTCCTATCGTTTAAAATATGGCGGATGGTCTGGTTCTCAATTATTTGACTCATATAGTGATTTGTAAGTCATATCTGTGGTACGGTAAAAATGACCTCATTATAGAATTTAAAAACTGGAATTGTTTGTATTTGTGTTATGACATAATTATGGACCAGTGGTACGATTCAACGGAACACAACAGACCAGAACAGAGATGAAACACCAGGATGTACTGGAACTGCTTCTTCAGTGAAAAGCAAAAATGAGATTTACACTACAGAAGGGCTGCATTACACTGAATGTCTTCAAGAAAAGAGTCATCTATCCTTTGTTTATATTTAAATGGTTGTCTGTGACTGATAGCTGCATTATTCTGTCAGGCATTTACAACCAGCATTGGATGATGACACTAGCATCTTTTAGGAGTGGCCCATTGGGTCACACACAGATTGGATTTCTTCAAACCTATGCACTGAAGTGAATGCAACTTGCCATCTTGTACAGACGGTTCTTATTCAAGGTAAGACCAGGACAGATAGACTGCGGTGTTAAAATTAAAACAATTATCCCCATCTCTCATCTATTTGTGAATCATATTTAGTGTTATCGGCTAAATACACAGGTCACAGTTTGCATATATTTAGTAATAAATAATAACATAGAAAATATCAACATTTCTGGCAAAAAGAAAAAAGCCTGTAAAAAGGCAATTGGAACAATGTATGTATAGGTATAGTTAACAATCTTTCAGTTTAGTTATATCACGACAGTGTCTACTTGAAGCAGTGAGGCAAATGCTCAGTTTGGCAGTTTAGATTCTTTCAAGCTTAGTAGTCTAAAACGTTTTAATCTAAATATATACCCCAACTCATCATTATCAAAAACTGTCTTGAACATATTTTTGCCTGTTTTAATCAGTCCCCACTCAGTATGAAGAATATGGTAAATGCAGTTTGTCCCTTTCAGTATTTCAAATTGTACATTGCATTTAGGCCTAATGATTTATCCATTCTTATATTAATCATTTATTATTGAGGCCCCCGAGGAGGGGGGATGGAGTCCATCTTCCTTTTCCTCTGAAAATATGAGTTAGTGTTCCGTTGTTCCCCACAAATATTTTGCTTTATTTCCCAAATATTTTGTTTCCAATGTTCCCTTGTTTTCGAATGGTTAACGACGTTGCGTTGTAAACCTTCGCCTCTCACCGCTGCGAGTTCGAATCCCACTGGAGCTCGACTTGTAAGTGAGGAAGTGTCGATTCTTACGGATGACGGGAGGTGTATAGTACTGCTTCTACCCAGGAAAATTGGGTGGTCTGCCTCCACCACAAAAAAAATTCGACCGTCATATATAACCTTGCATGTGTTGAAAATGACGTAAAACGTGATACAAACAAAACCACTTGTTCTCTAAAAGTATTTCTAATGTTTAAAATATTTGCTAATGTTCCCCCAAAATTCATTCTGGCCTACAGTAATTATATTTGCATCTTATACAACACTGTCATCACAAAAATATTGTTTGAAATGTTAACTTTTTGTGATTTTTTTTTTATATTAAAACTAGATGTTAGACTTGTATTTCCTGTAAAACTGAGAAACAGGGTCCTAGAGAAACCACAGCGTCCGAACGCAATGACATCGTAGGTCCGCACTGTACTGCAAACAAATCATGTTCCCTTGTTCCCTTAAAATATGTGTCAATGTTCTCTTGTTCCCTGAAAATAACAGCAATTGTTTTCACCAAATATAAATGGCCATGTTCCCCAAAAACCCTGAGAGGACCTCATTACTGAATTGCTTTCAATTTGACAAGTTATTTGTATAGTTTTTTCATTGATTTGTATTTGTTTAAAATTTACTTTCACATTTTCTGTGCTCGCCTCAAGGTTTTACCTTAGTTCATATTAATTTTAATTACATTTACAATTAAAGAGTAGAATTTTATTTGCTACAGACAAAAATAAATGCAAAACTATTGTAAGTGGGTTAAAGCTCAGTTGCAAAAATGTTTCGCATTAAAAAAACTCATCATTATCAAAAACTGTCTTGAACATATTTTTGCCTGTTTTAATCAGTCCCCACTCAGTATGAAGAATATGGTAAATGCAGTTTGTCCCTTTCAGTATTTCAAATTGTACATTGCATTTAGGCCTAATGATTTATCCATTCTTATATTAATTATTTATTATTGAGGCCCCCCAGGAGGGGGCAAGGAGTCCTTCTTCCTTTTCCACTGAAAATATGAGTTAGTGTTCCCTTGTTTCCCACAAATATTTTGCTTTGAAAATACAATATGACAAAAGGACTAAGAAAGCTGGCTGAGAGCTGACCATCCTACCTAATAGTAATAAATGTCTGAGATTGTGTGAACTGTGTCATTGCTTTTTGTTCAAATTGTATTTAACAACCTACTGCGCCATTTAAGTCTCAATTACACTTATTAATAACAAAATTCACCTGAAACAATAGTTGTATGAAATAATAAGTATTCGCCTACCTTGTTATCCTTATATTGTTTTTGCAAAACCAAAGGCGGTAAGTGAAATATCCTTTCTTTTGCTTAAAAGCACAAACGTAAACCTTTTTTGTTCTCTGTAGACAAAGTCAAGCACGTCACCATTATGACAATTTTCAATGCTGATTACGTCAGTCAGTGACGTTCGACGCAATTTTAATTTCAAGAGGGGATGTAGAGAGTGGTGATTTGGGAACAAGGTATTAAACGAACTGTTTATTTCAAATGACACATCAGCAATGATTTGTTTGTTTGTTTGTTTGTATGGTGTTTTACGTAATTTTCAACACATGTAAGGTTATATATGACGGTGGATTTTTGGGTGGTAGAGGCAGACCACCCATTTGTCCTGGGTAGAACCAGTACTATAGAACCAGTACTATACACCTCCCGCCATCCGTAAGGATCGACACATCCTCACAAGTCGAGCTCCCAGTGGGATTCGAACCTGCAGCGGTGAGAGGCGAGAAGGTTTACAACGCAACGTTCAGTAACACATGAAACAATTCATTCCTATTCCTTCCTACCTGATCATTGCTGCTAACTGAAGGCATTTACATTTAGGAAATAGGAATAGATTGGATCATCCTATGCATACATAATTAATTATACTGATCATGCTTATTCAAGTTCACCTGACACTCACAATTCAAGTCATTTTTTTCACAACTGTGGCCGATTTGCTTCACAATTATTATTATTAATTTATTTCTTTTATTTATTATTATTATTTTATTTTTTATTTTGGAAAACATTTGCACCACTTAACTTGTTCAATAGATTTGTTCTGGATATGTTCATAGAAGAAAGTTTATCTAAAATGTTTCATATTATCCTGCTCCCACAAAAACAATGCATGTATTCAATACTTTTTTCACATATTAGGCAGTTTTCGCGCTTTTTTTTCTCCATCAAAATGACCAGGCCAAGGTCGGGAGTCTTCACAATTTTTAGGTGGTAAAATCCCTGCCAACATTACAATGGAAATCACACTGCAGAGCTTGGTTTGATTTAGTTTAAACTTATTTAGTTTACATCGACTGTAACGAAAGCTCTATGAACTTATTTGAATCTCTCTGGATGTCTTCCTGGGTAGAACCAGTACTAAGCAATGCAGATAAAGTGTCTTTCTCAGGGACACAACGCATATGGCAATGTCGGGAATCGAACTCACGACTTTTGGATCACGGGTCCAACGCTCTACCACTAGACCACAGCGCGGTTTGATTTGGAAGTAACAGAGTATAATGTGTATATCCCCATTTCGATTTCGAATAGTTATGCTTCAATAATTTGTTGAATTAGTTTTTTTATTAGATGATCGCAAAGTTTGTATGTGAATAGTAGTGGGTTGCGTTTTGTGTGTGTCCCTTAGAACGGAGCAACTGAGTTGGGTTTAGAAAATCCCTATGTTATGAATTGAATGTTGTTTAACGGCTCATCAACACAGTATAGGTTATTTAGAGCCGCCCCAGAGAGAGGGGAAGGATACATAGGAATCCGGAAACCTGCCCTACTCTTATTATCGAATAGATTCCTATGGTTCTCAACGTGCTCGGAGGATAGACCGATACAAGGGACCGCCCGGTTTACGTCCCCATCCGACGGACGAGGCTAAGGGAAAGTGTCTTGCCCAAGGACACACCGACGGAACTCAGTGGCACCACGGAGGATTGATGAGGTATTACAGTATGAGTAATATTACACAATGTAACCATTGTATTTACTTAAACCGACGCTCGCCATGAGGCAGTGCCTTATTCATATTATGACATAGATCTATTTTATTTTTTCAAAATGTTATATTTGAACGTTTTGGCGTTACGGTAACTAGCACCAACATCTAACGCGACGTGAGCACTTTACCAGTAGACGGTGAAATAGCCGCGGTCACTCGGCCCGCTTCTGATTACTTCGTAACGCTATGCTACAATGATCCAGAACCAGGGCCAGGAGGAAATAGGACGTTTGAAATCGCCCGAACGTTTTGGGCGATTTTGACGAGATTTTGAGAGATTCAACTAGACTTTCATAAACACATATTTTTAATAATAATAATAAGTTAATAATAATTTCTTATTTTAACTTATAAGAAGCAGCAAGTGGCGTTAAAAACTTTATCTGACGCATCAACAATAGACGTGTAACCGGAGGCCCCGGGTTCAATCCTCCGTGGTGCCACTGAGTTCTGTCGGTGTGTTCTTGGGCAAGACACTTTACCTTAGCCTCGTCCGTCGGATGGGGACGTAAACCGGGCGGTCCCGTGTATCGGTCTATCCTCCGAGCACGTTAAAGAACCATAGGAATCTATTCGATAATAAGAGTAGGGCAGGTTCCCGGATTCCTATGTATCCTTCCCCTCTCTCTGGGGCGGCTCTAAATAACCTATACTGTGTTGATGAGCCGTTAAACAACATTCAATTCATTTATTTACAACATGACGCCACGCAAACGTCGACTTTATGCGCGTTAAAAAAACACGCGAATAAACACGCTAATCGCTATTGGGCGCTTTAATTGGCCTAACCTGCCCAGACCGATATCTGCAAGTAAGACATATGCTTGATACGGTCTAGCTGGCCGAGACTAACGTTGAAAGCGTCAGTAGCACTCCGGCTTCTGGTGAGTGTAATATCGATAATTCTGATTCTGTATAGAATTTCAAATTCCAGAATTGCACAAGTCAACAAAAAAAAATCGGTAATTTTCTGATATCCAACAACTATTTAAACTCGTGAGTGAGATGGTTAAAGTAATATCGACTATAACTTGTTTTAAATTTCATACACCCCACAGTTTAGTGGTAAGTCGTTTTAAAACATTACATCCAACGAAAGCAAAACGTATAAATGAAAATCAGCGCAAAACCTGATAATAACGGAAGAAGATTAGCCAAAGAAGAAATTAAGCCACAAAGAAATGATGCATTTAACACCATCCTATTCACGACAACAGCAGTGTACCACCTGTGCATTTGTTTAATGGTATAATGTAAATGCATAAGTGTTTCATAAACATTGCTTGACTGGGAATCCATGTAAACTTGTTTATCGAATATTTTCACTGCGCACGTTATTCTGGTGAAAAATCAGCTCTGTTTTCCATCATCATTCTCGCAGTCTCGGGATCATAAGTGTTGTCATTTTTTAAGTAATTACCTCGTGTCTGTTATCTGTACAAGTACAGCGGCCTTGGTATAATGGTAGAGGGCGACCGAAGCATTGTGGTGTAGTGGTTATAGCGTCTGCCTTGCATTCGGAAGGTCGTTTGTTCGAGTCCCCTGACCGCGTCATACCAAAGACTTTAAAATGGAGTAGTAATTTGTAACCCTTGTCTGACGAGCAAATAATGGGTAGTGCTACGACTGATTGACCAGTGTCAGAATAATGTGACTGGGTGGGTGGGGGTATCATGTCTACTACGGCGTGGTATTCCAGTGTGGCAGCACTATAAAGAAACCATTGAGTTCGCTGCTTCAAGTAGACATATCATCACATCACACAACAACACACAGATAAAAGTCCAGACATTGTGCCTTTTATCGTCGGGTAGGACGCCTGTCGTAGGTGGAGGGACTATAATCCTTAGAAATACACACACACACTCTTTGCTTGATGCTCAACATACATAAAATATAGAGCTAGGACCTAACCTTTCTACGGACCTATTCACACTTTGGTATGACAAACACACGCAGTCACTTTTCTATGGTCTTATATAATATATACATTAATTTGTATGACAAACTCACTAGGTCACTATGAACATATCTACATACTGGGATGACAAAAGCTATGGTTTTCTATGGTGACATTAAACATTAATTGGAACGACAGACACACTAGGTCACGTTTTTTGACAACGTTTATCTGACACGCCTTGCCCTTCTGACCGATAGCCTTTATTGGCAACACAAATGAATGTGTTTCTACAACACAAATCGGAATGCGGGAAAACGTTCCGCCACTTTGCAATAACACAACAGTACCCAGTTGTAATATGTTCGTTGGTAGTAATGGTTAGTAACTGGTAGTAATGGTTAATGTCACCTTATCCACGCCCCTAGTACCACTAGCAGCACTGTTAGACGTATTCAATCGTTAACACATGTTATATTGCTCAATAACAGTACCACCCTCACAATAAACAGTAAATATAAGGCAAACATAATGTCTTAAATGTTTGTTATTCTAATCTTTGCCGCCACACAGCACTTATATTGATTTAATTGTTGTACTTTTAACACACACGCCTATGGGAAAGCCTCATTAAATATGACAGTTTGTCCTGGAATCATATTTAACAAGAAAATTATAACGAATGCGCTATATGTAGACTATTTTTAATAATGGGTTAGTTTGTGGAGGCTTTGTTCAAGTCGCATACCTGTAGTCGTCGATATGGAGATGACAGGAAGGTAAAGGATACTGTATGAATACAGATAAGTTTTTATTTGGTCTTAGGTATACATTATTATACATCTTAAAGGGAACATATTCAAGTATTTTCAATTAAACGATTTACACCTGAGCTATTATAAAGGGAATTTCAGTGACCATGCTACAATATAATACGGGCAAAGCTCGACCTGCCGAAGGCAGGTCGGGCGAAGCCCGACTATAGGTTACACGTATGTACATGTATGCATGGGAATGAATATGTTAAATACTCACTAAATGACGATACTAATTTTCATTTTCGTAGTGCGTCAAACTTGAATTGTGTCGCCAATATTGCGGACGACGCCATTTTGAAACTTCCGGTCTCATTTTTAAACCAGCTTCCTGTCTCACGGTGAAGTCACGCAGACGTGATTAACAGCTGAAAGCCAAAAGTAACTTACCGGCGTTCCATTGTTAACAGAAATAATTAATTTTGAAGAATGCTTACATTTTTATGAAGGATTACGTGTACCCAGGAGTTTTCTATATGTTTTTGTGTATTTCTAGGACTCTGAAGCGCTTCAATTTTGAAGCGTCTGTGATCGGTGTAGATGTACGTTTCGCACGTCGTAATCGGTATAGATCGTACGTTTCACACGTCGTAAAGAAAGTTTCCACGGCGCGTTTGCGTTCTCTACGTCGTGCGACTGTTACATGTCACAGGCCTTATTCTCCGCTATTTTTACGGAAAATACGAATTAAGTGACCTTGCTGTGCAATGTTTTCGTTTAATAAACAAACAAATTAACGCAGCTCTGTTGCATATTTCTTGCTAGCGTTTCTAAAATGAACAAATGTATTTATAAAGGGAGACTAATCTCTTGACTGTTTAAAAAGGACAGGTTCAAAACACGGCGAGATTTCCGGGTTCTCCATCGAATTTTAAATGGGTTCCAAGTAGGTGAGGTTTACTGCAATAAAATACATTTTTTAGACGGAATGGGTCTTATAACAAAATATGATACCAGCAGTTGTGATTAAGAAGAGTTTTTTTAGTTAGAAGAGTATATGACTGAACAAAATATGTGTTTCCAGTAAAGAGATCTTACATAAAATAAGCAAAAAGGCTAGACAAATACACATATGTTTACATTAATAGCAAGTTAAAAATGTAACAATAATGTTTTAATATGAAACAGGAACTGACTAGATAACAGGCAAAGTACTTTGATACAATGAATGATTAATTGTGTATGGAATGGATGGGGACTGGAGTAAGAATTTGATAATAACAGGTAACAAAGATTAATTAAATATCCTCAATAACACTAAACAGATAACAAAAAAGAATTTCACTAATAACAGTTTAAGAGATGAAAAAAAACTTGCCCCTCCCCCCATCCTCATCACCACCAGAGCCTTTTACTAGGTTCAGGGCTTTTTTCAAGGAAACTGGGAAAAGGCCTAGGTCTACTGAATTTGGGAAAAAGAAGCGCGTAACTGTCCAAATTGGATAAAAAAAATAGCGTGATTTTTGTTGTTTTGGGAAATGTTTTTTTTAAGGGAAATTTCATTAAAATGTACTTTTAGGTAAAATATTGATTAGGTTTTAGAACTGAGTTATTTAAACATACAAACTATGTAAAGTATGTCACTTAGTTACCAAAAATGGGGAAAACTGCATGATTTTCGAAGTAATTTGGGTGGGGAACTGGCCTTATACGGACAGCTGCGAACAATGGGTTAAACGGCCTCGACTACCTACCTACTACTACCTATGAGTCTCATTCATTAAACATAGAAAAAACATCCTATGTATTTTGATGGGTATTTATGCCAACAAATAGAACCTTGATATTTCAATTTTATGTATACACTTACATTCCGTTGGAAATGCTAGAATAAATAATAAACATGTTGCTAGATTCTTTGAGATTGTCTACAGTGGTTCGGTCAGAGAAGGCTCGGATTACAAATAAACATGTGTTCTCCGTGACCGGACCATTTCCTTTAAAACGCTGCCGACATCTTTTATGAGAATAAAACGATTCTATTTTTTCCGAAAACTGTTCCATTTGTTAGCCCCCGAAAATTGAAATACACTGACTCGCACAAAACTGCACCAAAAGTGCTTGCGCATATTTTCTGTGTAAAGAAAAAGATCAAATAAGTTTAAAGTCTTATTACAGATACAAAATAAAACAAAAATCTGACCTTCCTACCCACTACTTATTGTTGCAGTAAACAAGGGTATTATTTTATTAGGCCTTACAAATATATTTATTTACATATTTGTGTAAAGATCTATCTATAACTATTTCCTGACTTTAAGATCTGATCAAATTTATAGTTAGTTCTGACCCTTAAAATAGAGATGGGTAAAAAGTGTACATGCTATCATAATCAAATTGCTTTGCCCGTTACATAGGTAGTGCCTATTTCATATTATAAAAGTCATATTTCCTTAAATTTTACAATAAATTATCATATGGGCCCTATTTATGTTCATGTTTTAGTTGTATTCAGTCTAAAAACCGCTTCGGAGTTGCCGTTAAGGCAATCAACTTTGCATTTTAAATGAATTACAAGTGATCTTATACAAAAAAAAAAATCTTATCTTCTTAACTTCATTATAATACTCAAATATAAATGGGTGCCGAAACGTCTAGGGTAAAAATTAAAATAGATGCCGAAATGGTCTGATGCCGAAACGTCTAGGTGCCGATTCGTCTAGGTGTCGAAATGGTTTGGTGCCGAAACGTACTGAATCGATCTTGATCACACAGACGAAAAAACTTGAAAATTGTCTGTATTTATTAATAAGCATTTTTCATGTACTGATCATTGGGACCTAGCTTTAATTAGACTAATATATTATATACACAATAGTTTTCGTCTAGAAAAGTAGGGTTTTCTTTCGATGTAACGCTATTGTCGCTTTTAAACTAGCAAAAGTGTCCGAAATACTTGGCAGATCCCTGTTTGAAGGGTCGTAAATGGTTCAAAAGTCACACAATGGAGAGTTACATTTGTTGTTGCAAAATATTACGACAAAATGTCCATGGCGAAACTGTACCTTGCCAACCCTGAAAAAAGTAGTTTAGGCCAGATTCATTCTACATTGAAATTCAATCGGGCCCATTTTCCGAATAATTATTTGAAAACCGGTAACAGCTACCTTAAGTAGGTAACGTTAATGATGTAAACGACCTGTAGAAAACTCTAACCTCATTAGAATACTAGGAAACGTGGGGTTTTGTTATGAAGCCAAGCTTGTGAACGTAATTTGTTGGGTTTTTTGTTGTTGTTTTTTTGTTTTATGGGAATGTGGGGTGTGGGAGGGTGGGGGGGGGGTGTTGTTGAGGGGGAGGGAGTGGTTGCGGTGAATGCTTTCTTAGAAGGATTTCTGCAATTAAATAAAAACACTCGGGAAATGTCAATTAGTTTTCGATTCCTAGCAGATGCATACACCATTGCGAAAATTGTATACCCTATTGCCAAAAATGCATTCTCAATTGCCAACATTGCATGCTCTATTGCCAACATTGCATAATCTATTGCCAACATTGCATGCTCTATTGCCAACATTGCATACTATATTGCCAACAAAGTTACATTGCATGCTCTATTGCCAACATTGCATACTATATTGCCAACATTGCGTACTCTATTTTCCCCTTTTGAAATGCTGCATTTCAAATTAACAATCGTATGTCCAGAATATAGTTACAGCCGAAAACTAACAGGAAGCTGCATTAAACTGTCTTTAAAGAAAAAAAAACAGCTCTCTATTACAGAGAACTACTTATTCCACTGCACCTGCCGATCACATCCGGTCGATTTAGAGTACAAAAAACAGCAATGCAATGCAACAAATTCACCGGAAGCAGTATTAAGCAAATGAACTCGTTAATTCACGAAACACGGCTCAGTTTTTGTACATTTACAACGTTTTTATAAGCTAACTTGACATGTGTTCATGCATATATTCCGCTGTGAAAATCTAATTATCTTGTCCGTTATGATGAATCAAACACACGTCTCATTCATCTACGCGAGTTGAACACTCAATGTTAGATGCAGATTGTATAAAACCAAATCTTTAATTCCAGAAGGTAAGACACATAGTTGTGTTAGGCGTTCTACTTGCCCGAACCTTTTAGGTCAGATACCTTATTGATGTGGGGCATCTGATTGGTTGGAAAGAGCCTATTAGGGCTTATAGTAAGGTAGATTCTGATTGGATTAAATTACTCAAGTTATAACAACTCCCCATCAAACATCAACATATTATATTTTCATCATAAAATATGTTCGTTTAGGATGTTTTGACTAAAATTTGCATTTGATTGATAAAATTGTACTGAGGGTATTATTTGAAAAGAGTAAAATTGATTTACTGCCATTCTAGGGAAGCCATTCAGTGGAGTATTAGCGAATGAAAGCATGAATTTACCGTCGCCTTTCTGTTTCTTATTGTATTTAAGATAGCTTTTAAAGAAAATATAGTGTTTTTGTGTGTATTCTTTTTTTTTCTTTTTTTTTTTTCATCCTGTGGGATTAAGGAACAGGGATCGTAGGTCAAAATGCTATAATGTAAACCTATTGCAAATGCAATAGTGGTATCTGACCTTTAATGGTACAAATCGCTCCGAAAACGCTTCAAGAAATGAGTGACATTATTAAACAAGAGGAGTTCTCTATTGTCTTTTGAGCGCAGTGAACCCTACTAAAGTAACCATTGCATCCAAAAGACGCGTCGAGCCCGACTTCAGCACGCGGGTAACGATTACCAATAGTGTCCATTTTTAAGGATCTGTAAGACATTTATTGCATGTAATGGCGTATGACTTTGGATCAGGCATCGAAGGATTATCTGATAGATTATCTGATAGATTATCTGATAGATTATGTGATAGATTTTACTGATTTATTTGTTTGGGACTGCCTCTAAATATTCGCTCGTTGCGGACATATTCGACACTTACGCGGCCATATTGGCACGTTGAGGACATATTGGCACCCTACATCTATCAGCGTTAATTAAGTTCTGAAACGTATTTTTAAGAGTGAAGTGCATACATATCATTAGCCTTCGATCTTTATTCGTGCATTTATTTAACAATGCATTGAGTATGTTAAGAGAAACATGTTAAGAGCCGTATGTCGGTGGGTAAAAACCGCACCACGGAAGATTTTCAAAGAATGTAATAATTAAAAATATAATCAACATTCATCAAAAACCAATTCAATTCCGTTCACTATTTATTTTTATTTTTAAAACGTTTAAACAGAAACATTTTAAAATAGTGTTGGGTTTCTTTTCTATATAGGGAGTATAATTTTTTTAAATTGTATGTTGCTTAATTTTGAATAAATTCCCGTTAAGTTTGCATCTTTTTGAGACGATAGAGTTACTAGATTTCTGATGATCAAAGGTTTAGCAAATAAGGACTTCAAAAAAATAAAGAAAATTATTACAAATTGAGGCAAAGGATCAGAGTATGCATATTTTCGATGCGTGTGTCGAAATAGTTTTCGCGTCATCGATATGGAGTAAAAATGGCTTGGAAGAAAAAGAAACAATCTTCTCTTCTAAGATGATCATAAAATGCATTCATTGCATAATCATTCAAAGGTTGAGGGGAGTTATATACTCAACCAAACTTGCCATGCAAAACGTCCGATCTACCTGCTATTTTCAATGTAAACAGTGGGTATTATGTAATAGTAATTGGGTTGGTTAATTTAAACATCGAGATGGGCGTAGCCCATCGAGGTGTTTAAATTAACCAACGACTCAGATGAAACCATACACTATTTGTTTTGTAGCATGTCCATTTCAGCTCCCTGCCATACTCTAACTTCCAATAACTGGTAGTTGAGTTGTAGTACACCATTTATTCTGACAGGTGTTATTTTCAATGTGCTATTACAAAGAGAATTGTCAGTGACCGTGCAACAAGTAATAGATTGAGTCTGGTCTCAGCGAGTTGGCTTATTTAAACACCGAGGTGGGCGTAGCTGGTAGTTGTAGCATGGTCGGTGACATTTCCTTTGATGAATGCAGAGCATTAAATCGTTTTGTAGCATGGTCGGTGACATTTCCTTTGATGAATGCAGAGCATTAAATCGTTTAATTTAGGTTAACTAAAGGGGCGTGGCTTTACCGTACTACAACTACCGGATATTGGAATTTAGAGTACGGTCACTATGACGTCACAGTGTTACTCAGTACACCATGCTACAAAAAAGATAGACTCTGTCTCAGTACAGCTCGTTGGTTATTTAAACACCTCGATGGGCTACGCCCACCTCGGTGTTTAAATAAGCCAACTCGCTGAGACCAGACTCTATCTATTACTAATTTAGGCTAACTAAAGTGCGTGGCTATACCGTACTACAAATTCCGGATATTGGAATTTAGAGTACGGTCACTATGACGTCACAATGTTACTAAGTACACCATGCTACAAAAAAGATTGAGCCTATCTCAGCAGTTATTGGAAGTAAGAGTATGGCAGGGAGCTGTAGTTGTAGCATGGTCGGTGACATTTCCTTTGATAAATGCAGAGCATTAAATCTTTTAATTTAAGGTAACTCAAGGGGCGTGGCTATACCGTACTACAACTACCGGATATTGGAATTTAGAGTACGGTCACTATGACGTCACATCCTAAGTACACCATGCTACAAATAAGATAGAGGCTGTCTCAGCTTGTTGGTTATTTAAACACCTCGATGGGCTAAGCCAATCTCTGTGTTTAAATAAGCCAACGAACTACGCCCATCTCGTTGTTTAAATAAGCCTACGAGCTGAGACCAGACTCTATCTATTACTTATTGTAAGTTAGAGTATGGCAGGGAGCTGAAATAGAAACGCTACAAAACAAATACAGTATGGTTTCATCTCGTTGGTTAATTTACCAACTCAATGAAACCATACTCTATCTAAAACTTGTAGTACACCCTGATAAAATTAACTTCAAATGTATGTCGTATTCATTATTTTATTATTTTTGTTGATTTGAAGCGCATCAATTAATCATGCAATGCATAAATGTAAAACAGTGTTGGCCTGTCATAATCTTCAGAAATGAGGGGTTTATCTTTTGAACGAAAACTCAAGAGGAATCATTTCAATATAAATCCTATGGAATCAATTTTGTTGATTTTAAATCAAAACCGAATTGCTGGGTTCTAAAATTGGCTAAATGAAAACGTTATTTTGTCCTTTCAGAATGCGAGATGAAATTACTTTGCTTAAAATTACACAAAACTAATGATAATATTATACAGCTATATCTCATTTTAACAAATCAACAATACCGCATATTGACACCGAAAACTGATGCAAAATCGGACGTTGCGCTGTAAGTTTTAAGTATAGTTTGGGAGAAACAGGCAGTCGATTACTTTTGGTATAACTACGGTACACTTGGCATTTACAGTAAGTAGTGCAAACCTTACAGAATGCGCGAAGAACGAGTAAATATACAAGCATGCATGCGTCAGTGCCACTGGGACTACTATATGAAAATGAATTTTGTTCATTGCTGAACAGGATTAGTAGGCGCTAACAGTATTTCGGGATAAATGAATGTGTTTCTAGCTTTTGGATTTGTTTTCTCCGTAAAGTTGTACGTTTCCAACCTTTCTGACTAATTAAAAAAGGAGCTGTGTTTAGATTATGTTCGGATTGAGGTGATTTATTGTGTTATTTATTGGCTTCTAGTCGTTGAGAGAAAGCCAGGTACACATCGGCTCATAAATCTGAAACATATATACCACAGGAAACAAAAGTCCGGAATGTTTAGCTTTTTCTTTCGATATGGTTTTCTCTAAAGGGGGGAAACTTGTAGATATTTAGGTGAAATCTGTGATTATTGGCCCGAAACGCAAGCGGTATTCTGGAAATATTTGGAAAATGTGTTTTTAGCAGACGTGAAGTTTATCTTTGGAATTATTTGTATCGCTTAAGTGTTGAAGGTATTTAAATTCGTCAAATATTAAAATTTAAATTAACATCTAAAATCCAATTTCATTTTAATGTGTTCGGCCGTCTTAGTATGACAGTAGCAAACATGTTGCAAGTAGAACCGTTAGAAATCCGTTCCCATAGTGACAATGAAGTGAACGCCGGTCAAATGCGTGCAAGGAAACCATATCAGGCCCACCATCCGCACAGTCATCACCATCGCCGTGTGAGGGCGGAACCACACCCGGAACCGGAAATCAGAAACAATAGTCTTGATTTCGATAGTCCTGATTTGAATCCGAACGATCCCTTCGAGCAGCATTTTCATCCTAACCGTTATGCGACGCAACCGGACCCGGAAATATCTATAGACCAGTGTACGAGTCCAAGCCCAGAATCGGATCCCAATGATCCTTTTGAGAAGCACTTCCTCGCGGCATCGTTAGTCCAAGCGGTGGATACAAAAGGGCGCTCGTCATCTTTCAGAAATGACAAACAGAAGCCCCATTTGGTTAGACGCGGTACAGACACGAGCTATTCAAGCTCACCGAATCTTCTGTTTCCCAAAGATGACCCTCACCATGATAGCCGTGTCCATGACAACAGAGGTGACGCGCCTCTACGGCGAGTTCGCTCTTTCAAATCGACGTCCAAAGGCGGCGTCATTAACAGGGGAGACTCTTTCCGGAAAAAAAGCAACAACAGAAACACTGCCGCCGGATCAAGGAATGGGCATGACTCTCCAGCGGTTAGTCAATCGGAATTCGAGTGCACACCGCGGACAGAAGCCACCCAGCCGTCCTACTTCAAAGTTCAAGTACTCGGTCCTCCAGGTTGCGGTAAAACATCCATAACAAACCAGTTCATGTCATCAGACTACGCCAACACCTTTGATAGCATGAACGGTAAGTATTTTGATATACTGTGTATATAGTCTTCAGTCGCGGGTAGTGCGAATTTTACAAATAAGTTTTAATACGTGCGTGGCTTCAGAATCGCCATAGACGTTCTTTTAAGAATAAAATAGAACATGTACAATTGCACCAGCTCAAAAAAGGAAGCAAAAGGTCATATAAACTATAAAACAATATGCTCGTGCTTCAGGGAGACAGTCCGTACCTATTTAAAAATTCTTAGTTCAAATAATTCGTAAACTAAATGAGCCAACCCTTTAAAGTCATTCGTTTTGAAATGCTCACTTTTCATAACTTTCACATGACATCATCCAAATAATTTGAACAATCAGTGATCAATAAAATAAAAGACCTCCATATTCTGGTAGGGGCATACTCGGTGTTTATCGTTGGTGCTCAACTGACTTTGGCCCTTTATAAAACTAGTTTGTAGTGATAATTATATTCAAAGCTTTGTTTTTTGTGTACATCTATGTATCTTCTTTTGGTGTTGTCTGATTTTAAAACAGCAATATTGATACATTTAATTTAAATCATGGTCTAATAGTTTCGTTTTTTCATATAGAGATTGAGGATAAAGTCCGAGTAAACCCCTTTATTTTTACCTACTGAATATCTCGACCTACCGGAAGTTGACCGGATGTGAAATATATGAATCGATTTAAATTGGTTAAAAATGACAAATACACGTAATACAGGTAATAGTGGGACCTGAGGTTTTGTTTTAAATTCTGTCTCTCATCAATTAGAATATGAAGACCAGTCTAGAGCAGTACATGACATACATCTTCAGGTCATAGACTAGTATTGCATTTTCCATAGACTGACTGACATGTAAACAAAACAAAAAACAGGCTTTCTTTTGCTAACCCTGCTGCACAGATGCAACTTACACACATGTAACATGTAAATACATGTAAAAAGGATCTTTCTTTTTAGGCCATTACGTGGTCCCACCATAATTACATTAAGCGATGGGAAAGCTTATATCAGCAGGATTTTATAACGGATATTTCGACAATAAAACACGTTTAAACATGTTTTACTGAAAAAAATTGGATAACCTGTTTAAAATTACCCATTAAATATTTTAATTTTACAATATGCAAACTTTTTATGCCAAAATTAAGGTGTTATTTCGTACCACAGCCAACCCCGTTTTCGTTTCTTGGAGAATGGGTTGGATGAGATATGAAAGTTAATACTCGGACCACGTAATGCGACGACCTATTTTTAATGCCACTTTCGTGTGCCTGAAGGTCATGACCCTACAATTTGAGGGAATCCCCAAACACATTTTTGAAAATCACACACGTTCCTTTTTACTCTGTCATATAGAACAAAAGCATTTGGATGGAACCTTTGTTAAATAATAATCAAAATAAATAACAAATTCAAGTAAACATAATTGAATTTCCCACCTAGTCCGATCAGGGGCATATGTTTGCATAGACATGGGACTTTCCATATACTTTTTTCTGCCAATCAGACTTTAGCAACAGGATACTGTGAACTACGTTCGCCAATAGTGACAGTCTGTCATCCTCTGGAGTACCCACTAGACTCAGCATTCACTATTTATCTTTTTAACACACGAAACGATCAAGCTCATATAAAAATAGAGAGCAATAAAAAGCTTGTGAGTTGATTACTTGCTTTCAAGACTGGAGATCCTTTTAATTTTTAATGCGTCTGAAAATGTTTCTCCAAAAATACATTGTCGTTGTTTTTACTGTTTTGTAGTCTTGATCTTATTCGACGCTTGATTGTAAATACAAAGGTCTTGACCCTTTGCGCGGAAAAAAATGAAACCGGAAACATGTGTCTGTTATTTTTTTTATATTTTATTAGTGTTTTTGACCAGCCACATTTAGTTCGTCGATATAATGATGAAGATTCCCTCTTTGTTTGTTTATTAATTTAGTGTCTTTCTGCCGTTCTGTATATCTTCGATAGAAGTTGCATCTGTATCGACCAATCAGAAACAACCCCAGAATCTCGGCAAACTTTTTCTTTAGAAGAACTGTTCTAGACGCTTGCCTTGAAAACAAGCATGTGTCGCAGATGATCTAGACAAACTGTTTTGACGATCATAATGCATCCAAGCAGGGATGTATCAGTCTGCCCTTCTGGGTGACAGTTGTCTTTCAACTTTTGACACACATAAATATGTACCATAAATTGCTGTGCTCTTGTTTCCAGAGTTAATTAAGTCTTATGAACAGAAATCACTGGAATGCCAACCGTTTGCTTTGTTTTTGTTTCTATTCTTACCTAGACATTCTGCAAATAGAATGTATATTTTGTTTTATTACTCCAAAAGTCCAGTAGTCAATCATTGAAACTATCATGGTAGTTTTCCATACATTGCAAAATGTGTAGTTTTTTCCATTGACTCCCTTGGAGCTATTTGGCAACTAGAAATAGAACCATCATATACCGTATATGTTTCGGGTTAAGGATGAGGGGTAGTGCGGGAAGGAATCGTGTGTTGGGTTGGAGGGGAGATATGGGGCTAGATATGAGCATGGACTTTTTAACAATAGTCAGAACAATTATGCCGTTTATTGTAAGGAAGCATTTACATGTTTGTTATTGAATGGTATCGAACGTTTTCGAGTATGTTAAAAGTGGTGTTATCTAATCAAACAAGTGTTGACAGGTCATGGGTTTTCGAGTCAGTATACTGAGGAATCGGTGATACCACAATTGATTTAAGACTTCGGATTGGTTGAAAAGGGTATAGGGCGCACAGTCAGATTGTAAGGTAGATTCTGATTGGATTGCATTACCGAAATCATAACGAACCCCAATAAAACATAAAAATATTATGTTTCCATCATAAAACATGTTGATTAAGAATATTTTGACTGAAATTTGCATTTTTTTATGGAGTACAATTATACTGAGGATATATTTGTAAAACGTATCACTTCCTTTCTGCCATTCTGGGGGTGCCCACCGTCAGTGAAATATTATCTCCCGTTCGGATATAGGAATAGGCGTTGTAGGCCAAAAGGCTATAATCAGTCAGAGCTCTAACCTTAAACAGTTACGTTTTTCATAACCTGTGACTGTTATTAAAAAGACTCTAAGCATTCTATCTTCTGTACAGGAATTTTCCCTATATGTATATAATTTTCACCAGGTAATTATTCAACTTTACAACCATGCAATAACATTATATGAGCATCGATGAAAATCCACAAGGCCTTTCAAGTTACCTACTGTTATGCAACAAACTTCATTAAAATCATTTTGCTGGCTCCAACATGATAATTAGTGAACAACTGCTAATTGGATCTTGATGAAGATGTATTTATCCTTAATAATAAGTATTCAGACATAAATAAACACTGCACATTTGGCAACAATTTCGATTAACTAGCAAATGATCTTGGTAACTGATTTAGGTTACAAATGGTTATTAAGGAAAGGTATCTGCTACTCCAAACCAAAGGGAGATAATAATTTGGCATTTTAATAACTTCCAGCAGTTATAAAACTTGTATCTGTTTAAGGTTAGAGCTCTGACTGATAATGGAGGCCTTAGGGAATATCACCAACTGATAATCAGTGTCTAGCAAAACCATACCAGTTAAAGTTCAATGATTGCGAGTTTCCGTGATTATATTTTATTTTGAAAAAAAATTCATTTAGTGGTTATTTTGCGTACTGAGTGTTTATACGGTCATGAGATCAGCTAATGGTCGTTTTTCGTCTTGTGTAATTTGTCTATATGTCATGGTTTTCATTCTTGCAAGACTAAAGTGGTGTCGTGGCTTTATCTTTAATTTATTGCTTATTATTTTCGAATAGGTTAGTTCCTCCTTAAGCGCTGTCGTACTGCACGACTTCATGACGAAAGCGTCGTTGTGTTCGATTTCATGACCAAGGCGTTGTCGTTGTGGACGACTTCATGACCAAAGTGTTGTCGCTGTGTACGACTTCATGACCCAAGCGTTGTCGTGGTGTACGACTTCATGACCAAATCATTGTCGCTGTGTACACTTCATGACCATAGCGTTGTCGCTGTGTAAGACTTCATGACCAAAGCGTTGTCGTGGTGTACGACTTCATGACCAATGCGTTGTCGTGATGTACGACTTCATGACCAAAGCGTTGTCGTTGTGTACGTTTTCATGACCAAAACGTTGTCGCTGTGTACGAATTTATGACCAAACGTTGTCGTTGTGTACTACTTCATGACCAAAGCGTTGTCGTTGTGTACGACTTCATGACCAAAGCGTCGTCGTTGTGTACGACTTTATGAACAAAGCGTTGTCGTTGTGGACGACTTTATGACCAAAGCGTTGTTGTTGTGGACGACTTCATGACCAAAGCGTTGTCGTTGTGTACGACTCCATTCATGATCAAAGCCTTGTCGTTGTGTACGACTTCATGACCAAAGCGTTGTCGTTGTGTACGACTTTATTCATGACCAAAGCCTTGTTGTTGTGGACGACTTCATGACCAAAGCATTGTCGTTGTGTACGACTTTATGACCAAAGCGTTGTCGTTGTGTACGACTTCATGACCAAAGCGTTGTCGTTTTGTACGACTTCATGACCAAAGCGTTGTCTTAACGACTTCTTGGCTAAGACGTTGTCTTTATCTACGTCATGACTGAAAAGTAACATTTATCAAATGGCATTGCTTCTTTAACGTTTAAGTTAACTGGCGTCTTTACCCAACATAAGTGACTTGTTTACGGTTAAGTTTTATAGACATTCGTTTCCTTATTTGATGTACAATGCAATCACTTTTAATCGAATAGCCATCCGTTTTTACCATGACCAATTTACGTTCTTGTTCGTTTCATAATTCCGTTCAAAAGATCAGCTTTTCCCAGGTAAACTTGTTTTGAATCCTGACGAAAATCATTGTTTAGAGAACGTTTGTTTAAACTCAAACATGTTTGCGTTGAACGTCGCTTACTCGTAAATTTGACCCCAGGAGCAAACATCTTTCGAATGTGTATCTCTACAACATGTGAGGTTTATATAGAGCAGGTTTTATCTTTAGATTTGCCATGTAGTTTTCAGTATCTATTTATGTTTCTGTTGTAGATCTACATAGATCAGGGACATTTAATTTCTTTTCTCTCTCCCTATTTTCTGAACATTCGCGGAAGACACCAACTTGGCACACGAAAAATGAATACGTTCTTGTTCTTGTTCTTGTTCTTGTTCTTGTTGTGGTTGTTGTTACAATTTTCTTAAAAACGTGCGGACGAAGATACGAATGGATACTGAGAGACAAACACACAGACATACATCAACACAGTTTTAATTTAATAAAACACATCTAAAAGATAATCGTCCTTAAAGGGTCTAGAGGCGATCAGGTAGAACCACTGGTGACAATCCAAATCCAAATGAAAACCTTCATAATGTGCTTCGGTTGCATATACCTATTGTTTATGAAAATGTTCTAGTTTTTAGACGACTCGGTTGCGTTTTGTTGCAAAATCATAAATATTAATTTAAATGAGGATTCTATTGCTAACAGTTGTACATATACTTCAAATAAAGTTTACCTATATAAAAAAACGAGAATGTATAAAAGCTTCATACTAATTACTATTAATGGTTTACAGTATAAAACTAGCCGAGTCGTCAAGTTTTCAGACCAAACTCTTTCATTAACAATAATTAAACCGTAGTGGGTCCTAGTTTAGTGCATAAGCACATTGAAAATGATCTGAACACACGTGATGGTTGTATTCGTATTTGGATTGAAACCCATAATGCTCCCAGATCGCCAGTGTGTGTGTTTCGCCCCTCCCCCAAACCCTACCCACCCCCGAGTACTGAATACTCTCTAATTTATAGCTGAGTACTGAATACTCCTTCATTTTAGACCCGAGTACTGGATACTATTTAACATGGTTAACCCGAGTAATGAATACTATTTTTACGCGGGCCGTGGGTACTGAATACTCTCTTAATTCGCCCTGAATACTGCGTACCAAAAGGGGGGAAACAGCCCCATCAGTCCCCGTAACAACGCTAAAGGTAACAATTCCGATAAAGGTAACTATCACCTCTTACGCTTAAGGTAAAAGGCTGACGCTTAAGGTAACAACTTGTTTCAACATCTACAGTTTCAATGAAAATTGAGAAAATGGGTTCTTTTTAGTGTAAGCGCTGTTACCTTTAGCTGAGGTTGTTGCCTTTAGCGTTAACATTGTTAACTTTAGCTGAGGTTGTTACCTTTAGCGTTAACAGTGTTAACTTTAGCGTTAACATTGTTAACTTTAGCGGCGGTTGTTACCTTTAGCGGAATTGTTACCTTTAGCGTTGTTACAGTCCCTTTAAAACTTGTAATTACCCCGAGAATTCGGCAACCTCTATCATTTAAGTATCAAGTTTCATTCCAATCATATTAGTAACTTACTAATTTCAAGGTTATGCTCCGTACAAGAGAGTGAACAAATGTGTCTACCAGATGGGAACAGCTATTCCTTTTAATAATTATATGTCACACATTATATCGAGTTGAGTTAAACTGGGATTTTAAGGCGCACCGACACAAAAAGGTTATATGGCGCATATATCGAGGGGTGAAGCTGTTTTAACTGTATATGAACAAAGGGAAAAATACAACAGTTTCGCATGGAGAACTCAAGTAACATAATTCCTTCAAAATATTAGCATCATGATTAGTTGAATCAGTTCCCATATCTAGCAACAGATATCGCATTTTGTAGACTAATGATGATGAACGACAAACAGATACAATGCGCAGTCAGTAGACAGCAGTAATGCACGCGGGCGATAAACTCCTTCGATATATATATTATATTATTATATTCCATAGATTGATGATGATGCGATACGTATGATCCGATATAATGTTATCAAAGCATAATCACATCAGCTGTGCCAACGTAACGGGCAACAGTAGTTGTTGTTGTTGTTTATGTAATATGAACAAGCAATGATGTAATGCGATAAACAACATTGTTCAGTCGCATATCGACATGTCTGGCCGATGCACTGGTCATTGTAAATGCATGGACGGGTGCCCAATCGGGATCGAACCGGTATTATTCCGGTTCTTGAACAAATAGGGAAAAATGCTCATTGACAAATTGACAAGAGCTGTCATCAGATGATAACAATCGTTGAAGTCGATGATGTGCAACCTAGCCAATATAATGCTAAACATCCAGAATGGGGTCGATATATTTGCTTTTTTCTGACATTCTTCGAAATAAAATACTGTTAGAAAAGCACATGTTTCTAGTGTCATCTGCACGACCTTTGGCGCAAGGATACATTTCACAAGAAATATGATCCAATTTTGATTAGAAAAAATATTGTCTTCATTTTCCTGCCAAAAGCAAAATCAACCCCACATTAATTGGGGAAATGAGGTAAATCTAAATTGTATAGCTGCACAACTATTGCCAGATAATTGATAAATACATACCCTCTTACATGTTTTCATGTTAATTTCACTCTATCTCGAGTCCTTTGAATGTTATGCCCCAGGAGCGGATACTTTTGAGGGTTACTTCACCAAAAGGATAAACACTTCTTGCACCAATCTCATTAAAGTGACACACGGCAATCTTACAGTTTCTGTAACTAAAAACCAACATCTGCCGATTTTTCATTTAAACAACTGAAAATAGGTTGTTTAACTTTTCTGTGTATTTGGGACTTGAGTTTTCCATTAATATGATACGATATTCCAACATTGTAACACTCTCTTACAAACAACAAGGTCATACATACGTATACTCTTGCATACGGGAGCGATGAACTGTAAGTGAATATACAAAATAAGTGGTCACAAACCTACGTCATCAGGCTGTATGTGCTGGAAAGTTGATGAGTTCAAGGAGAAATTAATGAAGTGAGCCGCTCGTATAATATGCATTAAATTACAGAGATAAAGTAAACAGCGAATCTTACCTATGTACACTCGATATATATACTGAGCAAAAATAAAAAAGACCCACGTTTCTTTCCCTTATTTTCTGTTTGTTTGTTTTGTTTGTATGGTGCTTTACGTCATTTTCAACACATGTACGGTTATATATGACGGTTGATTTTTTGTGGTGGAGGCAGAACTCCCACTTTTCCTGGGTAGAACCAGTACTGTACACCTCCCGCCATCCGTAAGAATCGACACTTCCTCACTTACAAGTCGAGCTCCAAGTGGGATTCGAACCCGCAGCGGTGAGAGGCGAAGGTTTACAACGCAACGTCGTTAGCCAATTCGAGCTGACCAATTCGGTCACGGAGACGCTTTCCTTAAAACAAGAAATAATGAATGAAATGTATGGACGCCACCAATCATCCAAACAAAGAATTATTTGAAAAGTTTAGTACAAGAGGAAGTCATCCCACATTTACTTACAACATGCATATTTGGCCTAAAAATCATCAATTCTACGAAAAATACATTTATCCGAGACAACAATTTCTGTAGGTTACTTACCCCAAAAATATAATACAGATTGGGTAGATAGCAGCTTTTGATTATTCACAATTATCAAATTACCTCCCTTTGAAGTTTTCATTTCCTCCTTTACAGATTATTACTTGGTAAATAATTTGAAATTGTTAGAAAGAAATTACAACCCAATTAAGTGTGCTTACGAACACCAAAAAAATAATTTGTTTTTGTTTGTTTTTTATAATAAGAAATTAGCCTGTTGAAATACCACCATTAACATTGGGTACCTTTTATGAGTTTTCATTGAACTACCGGTTTATACATTGATACAAGCAAGATTTACATAATGAACTATTAATATTCGTGTTGCTTTGTACTTCTATTGGACTCGTGTAGCTTTATTTTAACAAGTACATATTGATTAATTGTATGACAAATGTATGACAACTATCGCGGGGTCTTCTTGTCGCCCTATCATCTACACTTCCGTCGGATCACTTCCATTATCGATAAACGATTCCTTAAGATGACATGCTAGAAGATGGCCCGATTAATTATTGTCATTTTCTGTCCTCGATAATGCATTAGAGACGTATGTTCATCAATAACAACTTATGTCTCCATTTGAAGGCAGACAAAACTATAGATACATTATATACTAAACGGGAAAAAAGAAACCTAACCCGGGAATTTCCTTAATATACGTATATATGTAAAATATACCGCTGTTAATCGAATGGTGCATAGCTACATTAGACCTTCCGTACGGAAAAAAGACTAAAACAACACATAGCTCACCAAATATTATTCCTTCAAAGTTTCGTTATTGGTAGAATACGCGTTTGGTTCCAGCAGGTGAAACAACTTAGGATGTTACATTCTGGAATCTCTTTACATTCAATACAGTAGATCAGACTACACCAATTACCAACCAATCAGAGGGCAGGGAAAAAGTTCCAGGGTAAATTCGGAGCTATTACACAGAATCTCTTAATTTTGATTGGTTGTCAAGGTAATCAAACCAAAAAATCTTGCTAAAAAATTAAAATTCAACTCTTGAAGAGTACTTATAAAGGTTAAATCATACATTTGTGCAATGTATTCATAATGTGTTGCATAATCAAAGAAAGAAGTATATTTTACATTTTCCTCATGTTTCTACATGCAAGTAGGTGGGTCAGCACCATCCGACCCAAACAGCTTTTTCAAAACATACTCAATGTATGGCTTCTGTATGTTTTTTTGATAAAACTAAGATAGGTCTTTCAAAACAAGTAATAAAAAAATATAGCTTCCTATATTAGGGAACTTAGTACAGAGCTTAGAGCTATAAGGCAGACCTATGGAAAATGAATTGGTGTAGTATGACCAGTACTGAAATGGCACAAACTTTCAAGGCGGAACTTCAACATTTATCGATTTCGTGTTGCAAAGTGTACTGTTATTATTTCAAAAGTCTACTACATCACAGTTTTGTTCGTTCTCTAACTAGCTGTAACTTTTATTCATACATAACATTCTTGGGATCTCTCTGGAATGTTATGTGGAATTAGGTGTGCAGTATATTAATGATATAGATATATTTATATTCCCGTATTGCGTTTCTTTTTCCCTTTAGTATAGTAGTAACAGTAGAGATTTCGAAATATTATTTCGTTTTATAGAAATAATATTTCGTTTCGTTGAAATTGTCAGATTTCCCTTTCCAACTGATGTATTTCAAATGATAGTGACTACTTAAAGCTATAGACGCTATACTTAAATCACATGTCTCTGTGTAGGAGTGTCTTTTACTTGTAATTTCACAAGCTCATGGCGAATTCCGGTATTTCAATTCCCTATCCCGCCATCAACAGGCACGTTTTTCAACAGATATACACGGATTATAAACCTAACGACGTGGGGGTATATATATATAACTTACATATTTTGAGAATCCAAACTCTATAGACACAGTATACAGACTTTAATCAGCCAGACCAAACCCCAAAACTGAACTGTCGAATTATGAGTTACCAAGTCATAATTCATTTTACGCATATGCAGTCATGGGTGTGTTTAGAACGCTTTAAAAAAATAATATATGCATTATAATATGACTTGAACACCAAGAGTTTTGATAAACGGTTTTGTTGTGTAATTTTGCTGTTATTTGGCCGGTTAGTTATTAAATGTAATGCATTAAATCATGTACTTTATAGCCATCGTACCTGTACACAAGCAATCTCTACCCAGAGTACACTCGTTCCATATATGTGAGTGCAAGGAACGATAACTCTGCGTGGAGATTGGTACACACAACACGCGACACTATAATTTTCAGGAAAAGGTTTGCTTCTCCCGAGACTCGAACACACGACGTTCCGATTTCCTATTCATCGAGGTATAAATACTTGATAATTTGATATATCTAGTAATAGTTATTACGATAAAAAAATAGCCTCACAGTTTTCAACGCACCTCAATATGTATCATTGTATAGTCTATCTAAAACTATGCAAAAAAAGTATTGTACTGTCAATGTTGTGGCTCTATACAGTCCTTATTGTAATTTGCCTTGTTTTTTTTTAACCTTAAAGCTACAAAGGCAATATATGTTAATATAGACTCATGCATATGAATGAATCACGGGTAAAGTAATTTCAGCTCGATGAACATCCAAAACGTCGGTATATAAGCCAGAGTTCTATGCTAGAAATGTCACTTTTTAATCAACCTTAGTACGGGTTACATCGATAAATATACGGCTTTCGAAAATATTTGATAACAAAAAAAACGTTGCCCGAAGCCGGATTTGTACTAGGAACATTGCTTGCGACTTTATTTGCTCGTCAATTCCTTGTAGATAAAAACTACACAATTGAACTTCCTTGATAACTTATAGCATTTCAAACACTAAATAGACAATACCCACTAACTAGTGCACATTCGCACACAAACGTATTTACTACTCAATGCATATCGAGATAAAAATGTTTTGAGGCGGAATCTTTGTTTGAATTTGATTGAATTATGTAAAAGTATATGTAGCAATGACAGACATAGTGACACAAGATTGCTATTTATTATATTTCTCTGAGGGTTTCAATACCCCTCTGATAACTCAGGATTCTAGTGTATCCTCCCATAATGTGTTTGGATGGCCAAGGATTTCCTTGTGTAATTCAAGTGTATCCCCTATCCTCTCCCTCTATAGAACTATATGATTTATAATTGGGATTACTGTGTATTGGTCCCTCTGTAGTAGTATTTATGTGAGATCGCAGTGTATCCCTCTCCTTTCTTGTTATAATCTAAAACATCAAGGTAACCCTTGGCATATTTTGTGTGCGTGTGTGTAAATGTAAATGTGAAACCCGTTTATGTATTATAGCTGTGAAGAAAGGTTATGCAGACGGGGAGTAAGCCAAGTTATGCTAACACTTTTTTTATGAAGACATTTACTGTATAATCCATGTATAATACGTATCTATCGAGTATTTAAAATACACCTCGTTTTCATTTTGACTTTAAACCTGCTTGCAAATAATTCAATAGAAGGTAATACAATCTATTTTATTATACGTTTACATGTATTGTTGGTGCAATATAATCAACATTTAGCAATATGCAAAACAATTTGCGTTGAACTATCATAGCTAATTAAGTATTACTAATGATTAGAAACTGTTCAAGTTGTGTAGACAAACTAATATATGGTCCTGCGAGTTTTAAAACAATCACGATTGTCCTATAATCCTCTCAGCCTCTGTAGATGCATGGCAAATGTATGTAGGATGTGTTCTTTTTTTTTTATTCCTTTCCAACATTATTTATCTTTCGGGTATGACGGACACAATCCCGACCGAGCTGAACGTGACGGTTATGTTTATATGCAAAACACGACTATTAAAAAGGTAAATAAATGCGGAGCCAGCAATGTTTACAAACAATAAATAAAAATAAATCAAATTAATGGATTAATTACAACATACTTATTAGGTCTATGTTCATGTTTCACTGAATTAAATAAAAACAGACAGTTATTTGCTTATGCTTAATGTATGCTATTCTTAAGGACAATGTGTAACAACGCTAAATGTAAAAACGTTGCTTAATGTAAAAACGTCGCTAAATGTAAACACGTTTGTCGCTAAACGTAAAAGGGGTGGCTAAGTGTAAATGCAAACGTCTTTAAATGTAAAAACGTGAGCGTCGCTACATGTAATAAAAAAATAGCTAAATGTAAAAACATTTGTTTTTTTGCTAAGTGTAAAATGAAAAAGCGACATATGTAAACAGTAATGTATGTATTGGAAGATGTACATATGTAGATACTTTAACATGTTTAACACGGTATACGATGAAACGAATCTGTTGTATGTGCACGATGATTCACACAGGATATACACTATTCGGTCTGAACAGATTCATGGTTTCCCTATTGATGTTGTTGCGTCTCAATGGGACAAATATTGTGTGGTTAAATAGGGTTTGTGTTATTACTGTTATAATTGAGACACTAGGCTTTATATTTTTCCCAGTGATAATAATATTTTATTCCCCCATAAATATATAATGCATGAGATTGAGAATATAATTACAAACAATTAGTACTTAATTATTGTGTTGGAATAAGGCGCAAGACCCTAGGCTTTATATATTTCCCAGTGATAATAATATTTTATTCCCCCATAAATATATAACGCATGAGATTGAGAATATAATTACAAACAATTAGTAAGTAATTATTGTGTTGGAATATGGCGCAATGCCTTCATTCATTTATTCATTCCTTGACTGATATAAGTTCGATAGCCATTGGCATTCACTAGTCACATGACTAACCTGAGATACACAGCAATGCGACATGTATGGGGTGGGTTGGTTAGAGTGTGTAACAAGTATAGAAATAGAAATAGTAGTAGTAGTAGTAGTAGTAGTAGCAGCAGTGGCAGTAGTATGAGTAGTAGCAATATCAACGGCAGTAGTAGTAGTAGGTAGTAATAGTAGTAGAAGTACTAGTAGTAGCAATAGCAGTAGCAGTTGTAGCTGTGGTTACCACAGCTCATATGGCTTTGTGGCCATATGTAGCAATGCTAAATGTAAAAACGTCGCTAAATGTAAAAACTTTTGTCGCTAAACGTAAAAAGGGTGAAATGAGACCTCGAAACATGTACAATGTTGTAAACACACAAAATGGCATGTGATACTATACTATCAAAATATGGTTGTAAAGTTTCTTATGTTTATATTCAAAATGTCACATTTTTACATATGTCGCTTTTTCCTTTTACACTTAGCAACCAAAAAATGTTTTTGCATTTAGCTCCTTTTTAGCTCTACTGGCCGAAGGCCAGCAGAGCTTATGGGATGGCGAGTTGTCCGTCGTCCGTCGTCCGTCGCGTCGTCCGTCGTCGTCCGTCGTCCGTCGTCCGTCGTCCGTTAACTTTTCCTCGATCTTTACCAAACTTTAACAGAATTGTTAATATTAATAAAAGCTCGAACAAGTTCGAAAACCAGCAAGATCAGACCAGTAACAGCGAAGTTATGGCCCTTGAATTCGTTGAAAATGCTATATTTTGCCTCGGTAAGACGATAGGGCCTTCATTTTTCATCCAATCTTCACCAAACTTTACCAGGTTGTTACTGTTAATGAAAGCTCGGACAAGTTTGAAAACCAGCCAGATCAAACCAGTAACAACGGAGTTATGGCCCTTGATTTAGTAAAAAATGCTATATTTTGCCTCGTTAAGACGAAAGGACCTTCAATTTTCATCCAATCTTTACCAAACTTTACTAGATTGTTAATGTCAATGAAAGCTCAGAGAAATACGAAAACCAGCCAGATCTGACCAGTAGCGGCGGGGTTGTGGCCCTTGAATTAGTTAAAAATGCTATATTTTGCCTCGTTAAGACAATAGGGCTTTCATGTTTCATCCGATCTTTACCAGCCTTTTCCAGATTGTTAATATCAATGAAAGCTCGGACAAGTTCGAAAACCAGCCAGATCGGACTGGTAACAGCAGAGTTATGGCCCTTGATTTAGTTAAAAATGCTATGTTTTGCCTTGTTAAGCCTTATATATATATATTTTTTTTTTATTATCATTTTAAGTAAATGTTGATGTTTTGTTACCCATTTTTTTATTTTTTTTTGTTATTTTCTTTTTCTTTTTTTCTTTTTTAAATATTTTTTTTTTCTTTTTTTTCTTTTTTTTTTTTTATTATTTTTGTTAATTTATTTGATTTTTTTTTAAGTTTTTCATTTCATTGTTTACATTTAGCGACGTTTTTACATTTAGCGTTGCTACACAAAGTCCCTTCAGCATGGTGTGACAGCTTCTCCATCTTTAGCAACTGAATCACTAAAAGGCTGTTACATGTCGTTAATGTTTGACACTATGTCTTTTCATGTCCGTTACGGGAGACACAAACGTGTGGTTGACAATTTAAACGCTCTTTGTATAAGATAGAGGCTATGTAGAGAAATTTTCACCATTAAGAACCCGAAAGGGAGGGAGCGCAGCGATAGACCGCGGTTTCTTAATGGTGAAGATTTCTCTTCATAGACTCTATCCGGCTTAGTGTTTACCATAGGTTTTATCGATAGTCTCTATATAGGTCACGCTCTTCACGGCGAAGACAGCGTGTAGTAAAATCTTCATGAATAAATTGTGCAAGTGTCTGAAAGTCTGAGACAATTGATTGGTAGAAAAGTTAGGGTAAACACTAATCAGAATTACAAATACTTGCACCATTTATTCATGAATATTTTACTACAAGCAGTCTTCGCGGTGAAGAGAGTGACCTATATAGAGACAGACTATCGATAAAATCTATCGTAAACACTAAGCCGGATAGAGTATATGAAGAGAAATATTCACAACTAAGAAACCGCGGTCGGTCGTTATGCTCCCTCCCTTTCGGTTACTAAATGGTGAAGATTTCTCTTCATAGCCTCTATCCTATATAAGGAGTCATAGCTTCTATCCTATATAAGGAGTCATAGCCTCTACCCTATACAAGGAGTCATAGCATCTATCCTATACAAGGAGTCATAGCCTATTTCCTATACAAGGAGTCATAGCCTCTGTCCTATACAAGGAGTCATAGCCTCTGTCCTATACAAGGAGTCATAGCCTCTACCATATACAAGGAGTCATAGCATCTAACCTATACAAGGAGTCATAGCCTCTACCCTATACAAGGAGTCATAGCCTCTACCATATACAAGGAGTCATAGCCTCTACCCTATACAAGGAGTCATAGCCTCTACCCTATACAAGGAGTCATAGCCTCTACCCTATACAAGGAGTCATAGCCTCTACCCTATACAAGGAGTCATAGCATCTACCCTATACAAGGAGTCATAGCCTCTATCCTATACAAGGAGTCATAGCCTCTACCATATACAAGGAGTCATAGCCTCTGTACTATACAAGGAGTCATATCCTCTACCCTATACAAGGAGTCATAGCCTCTACCCTATACAAGGAGTCATAGCCTCTACCCTATACAAGGAGTCATAGCCTCTATCCTATACAAGGAGTCATAGCCTCTACCATATACAAGGAGTCATAGCCTCTGTCCTATACAAGGAGTCATAGCCTATACCCTATACAAGGAGTCATAGCATCTACCCTATACAAGGAGTCATAGCCTCTATCCTATACAAGGAGTCATAGCCTCTACCATATACAAGTAGTCATAGCCTCTGTCCTATACAAGGAGTCATAGCCTCTACCCTATACAAGGAGTCATAGCCTCTACCCTATACAAGGAGTCATAGCCTCTACCCTATACAAGGAGTCATAGCCTCTATCCTATACAAGGAGTCATAGCCTCTACCATATACAAGGAGTCATAGCCTCTGTCCTATACAAGGAGTCATAGCCTCTACCCTATACAAGGAGTCATAGCCTCTACCCTATACAAGGAGTCATAGCATATACCCTATACAAGGAGTCATAGTCTCTACCCTATACAAGGAGTCATAGCCTCTACCCTATACAAGGAGTCATAGCCTCTACCCTATACAAGGAGTCATAGCCTCTACCCTATACAAGGAGTCATATCCTCTACCCTATACAAGGAGTCATAGCCTCTACCCTATACAAGGAGTCATAGCATCTAACCTATACAAGGAGTCATAGCCTCTACCCTATACAAGGAGTCATAGCCTCTATCCTATACAAGGAGTCATAGCCTCTACCATATACAAGGAGTCATAACCTCTGTCCTATACAAGGAGTCATAGCCTCTACCATATACAAGGAGTCATAGCCTCTGTCCTATACAAGGAGTCATAGCCTCTACCATATACAAGGAGTCATAGCCTCTGTCCTATACAAGGAGTCATAGCCTCTACCCTATACAAGGAGTCATAGCCTCTACCCTATACAAGGAGTCATAGCATCTACCCTATACAAGGAGTCATAGCCTCTACCCTATACAAGGAGTCATAGCCTCTACCCTATACAAATAGTCATAGCATCTACCCTATACAAGGAGTCATAGCCTCTACCCTATACAAGGAGTCATAGCCTCTACCCTTTACAAATAGTCATAGCATCTACCCTATACAAGGTGGGTTGATTGAACATAGTGCAGGCTCTTACTGAACACAAACTGTAATACAATGGATATAATAGTTAGTACATTCTAACGGACTTGAAGCATACTCAGGCTGACGTCATCGCATTTTTTCCCTACAAAATTCGTCACTGATATCATTAATGTTCTTCTCCTGAGTTTCCCGGATATTCATCCGCCGCCGGTAATACGGTGTATGAAATAGCGCTATGAATGTTATTTATCGTGTACTTTTTCTCTACATTAAAGGCACACTGTCCGTAAATAAAGCATATATTGAGAGCATAAGCAAATAACTGTTTGATTTGTGTTCAGTAAAATATATACATGGAAACATGAGCATGGACTCAAATAAGTATGTACTAAATGATTCGTTAATTTGAAGAAGAATAAAAAGAAAATTTAATTCATGGAGGGTAAAGATTGCTGGGACCGCAATATTTACATTTCGGTTGCTCACATTATATCCATTAGCGCGTTAGGTTTGGATTACAGTATGTCTCGCGTCACATAAAGTTCTGCCCCGTCTAGCTCAGTTGGAAACGCGTTCGTTTTACCCGAAAGTGTACCTTATAATGTGGGCTTGGAGTTCAATCCCACGAACTGGTACTTGTTTTTGTACCACTATTGAATTACGTCAAAACATCGTGTTTCTATTAAGTACATATACATTATATTTGTAATTCTAATACACCCGCACTATATAGCCTAGTTTAAAATATCTCGTTATATTGAACGATATATCACTGTAATTTTTGCAAGGTTATGAGAATAAGCATTGCGCATTGCGCATTACGCATTGTAACGTATGCAACGTTAGGAGAGTAAGCAAAGCAATGCGAAAGATTTCAGATGTGTGCGTTATTTTCACATTTTAGGGGTAAATAGAACATCGTTTACGGTGAATTATCTATAATATATCACGGTCCTTCGGGCTCGTGAAATTATTGTTTACAATTGAACTCCAAACCGTGATATATTAAACGATAATTCACAGTAAACGATGTTCTATTTCTTAAATGTGTGTTTTTATGATGAAAATTGTCAACGTAATTATTTTTTGTTTTATAAGCTTACAGTTACGGCTACTGCAGCTCAATTAAACCCTTTACATTAAGTCATGTGCTTCAACATATTTTTCACAGATCTCATACAGACTTTAAGGTTGCTCTTGGTTGACTTAGAACTTCTGAAATGGTGCTGTGTTTATGTTGGTCGCCATGTTGTCGTTGTTGTCTCTGGAACCAAACTGCTCTTATTCAGTCTTGATCATCTTCGACGCTTGATTTTAAATACAAACGTTTGTCTTAAAAATAAGCAAGCGTCACAGATCGCCTAGACTAATTTCCGATCATACGAGGGATTGTGCTTTGAATAGGATCGAGCGGGAGGATTTTCTTTTAAAAAGAATTGTCGTTTTTATTAACATCCAAAGGTCGAAAAGATTAGCATTGCAAAGGCATTAGTATTACTAATTATATAGAAATGCATATGGGTCCTTCCCCAGGAAACTTAAAAAAAAATCATGCTATCAGCGCAATATCATATTTGTTCCACATTCTATGCCAATTCTGTAATTACTTAAACATGAATGTAGTGCTCAAGCATGGGAAATTATATATAGGGGAGTTGGGTTCGTTTGACCGATTTAAAAAAGGGAGATATTACACTAAATCAGCCGGATGTGCTCGCCTGGTGCAGTCGAAAGGAGTTCTGTATAAAATGGTGCCGATCTGGGTTTTTTATTAAAATTTTCTTTTTAGTGCAGTTTCCTGTTATTTTTTGGCTGTAACTATATTCTGGACATGTAATGACATTTGAAAATACAGCTCATCATGTTTTTGACAGGGTTTGATATAAATTTAGACAGAGTATACAAGTGCAAGGGGTAAAATAACGATGACCTTTGACCCAGTGTCAGTACACAACTGAAGAAATGTTTCTTAGAAGATATTTATCAACTTCCACCGCCTCCTCACCCCCCCCCCCCCCCCCACCCACTCCTCACTCCCTTTCCCCACTCCTCACCCCCCCCCCCCCCACTATTCACCCCCTACCCCACTCCTCTTCCGCACCCCCTATTTCCTTGTTCATGTTTAATAGCAGACATGTTTATTTGAATGATAAAGTAAGTTTCCCAGAATTCTAACAAGGTTTGAGGTTTTAACAGGTTGTCAATGTTCTCACTTTACTATGGAAGGGGCATGGAGACTCAGTAAGGCTATTATAACCTCTAACATGTCCTCCTTATTGTTCCTACGGAAATGCCATTGTGAACACACTCCAAATTAATCATCATTAGGTGCATATCGAGGGTTCAGTGCAAAACTATCGTATCTCCTTCTTTATTCATATGTAGTTACAATAGTTTTGCGCTGACCCCTCGATATGTTTAAAGTAGCTATTCCGCTAACAACAGCCATACTTTACAAAATCTATATACCGTTTCTTAACCTATGCTGACGACGAGGTGTATACTTTGAGAATCCAAACTCTATATGTATACACAATATAAACTGCTATAACCAGTCAGGCCAAACCTGAAAACTAGAGCGTCGAATTAAAGGGAGAATGTCCGTAACTGTTAGCTTATAAAACACACACTAATTACGTTCACAAACATTACACACTGAACACTATTGAATATTTACTAATTAAAACAAAATTGTTTGACGGAATTCAATTGCGGTACAAAAAAAGAAGTACCGCTTCGTGAGTTTGAACTCGCAGCCCAAACTAAAATTACTCTCGTGGGTAATGAATGTATTACTGCAGACTTCTTTGGGTCTATGCTCATGTTTTCGTGTATACATTTCACTGAACAAAAGTCAGACAGTTATTTGGTTATGTTCAATATCTGCTTACTTACGGACAATATCCCTGTAAGAGTTACCAACTCATAATTCATTTGACGTATATTCAGACACGGGTATATATATGTTTAGAACCAGGTGAATAAACCTTTGCTTTAATGGGCACATATACATTATTATATGACGTGAACCCCTGGATAGAGTTTTTCAAATAGATGTAATTTTGCCGTCATTTGCCGGGTTAGTTTCTTTAACATTCATTTCGAATCGCGAACTTTTAACTGCGAACTTGCAATTAACTTTACAGTCATGTGTTCTTTTCGTTATTTCTCGCGGAGTTATTTAGATTTACGGGCGTTTGCCGGGCTATATTTCGTTATTTTTTTCCTGCGTTTTTTCCTTTATTCATCCAACGTTACTGTGCAGCAGATTAACGAACTTCTTGTTAATGTCTGGACATCATGTCTTACATTGTAGTGTATATAACCTTCTACGATAACTTTTATGCTATCAAAACGGAATCGCCGCTGCTAATCTATCTCATTAAGACTATCCATAACAAAATCCAGACATTTGTAATTCCTTTCATTATTGAGTTACGGAGTTGTGTATATATATCATGGCATTGATCTATTGGCGAGCGCTTGCTGATGATGAAGACAAGCATATTGTAAACAATGTCATGGGCG
>JAWPHD010011008.1:0-87694 GCA_037043455.1 Cyrtodaria siliqua | reverse complement strand
ATAACAACCAACAGCAGGCATTCATAACAAACAACAAGCAGGCATTCATAACAAACAACAAGCAGGCATTCATACCAACCAACAGCAGGCATTCATAACAAACTAAAGCAGGCATTCATAACAACCAACAAGTAGGCATTCATAACAAACAACAAGCAGGCATTCATAACAAACAACAAGTAGATATTCATAACAACCAACAGCAGGCATTCATAACAAACTAAAGCAGGGATTCATAACAACCAACAAGTAAGCATTCATAACAAACTAAAGCAGGCATTCATAACAACCAACCAGTAGGCATACATAACAAACTAAAGCAGGCATTCATAACAACCAGCCAGTAGGCAACAAGCAGGCATTCATAATAACCAACAAGCAGGCATTCATAACAAACAACAAGCAGGCATTCATAATAACCATCAAGCAGGCATTCATAACAAACAACAAGCAGGCATTCATAATAACCAACAAGCAGGCATTCATAACAACCAACAAGCAGGCATTCATAATAACAAACAATCAGGTATTCATAACAACCAACAAGCAGGTATTCATAATAACCAACAAGCAGGCATTCATAACAAACAACAAGCAGGCATTCATAACAACCAACAAGCAGGCATTCGTAACAAATAACGAGCAGGCATTCGTAACAAACAACGACCACGCATTCAAAATAACCAACAAGCAGGCATTCGTAACAAACAAAAGCAGGCATTCGTAACAAACAACAAGCACGCATTCATAATACATGCAGGCATTCATAACAAACAACAAGCACGCATTCATTACAAACAACAAGCACGCATTCATAATAATCAACAAGCAGGCATTCATAACAACCAACAAGCAGGCATTCATAACAAACAACGAGCAGGCATTCGTAACAAACAACGAGCACACATTCATAATAACCAACAAGCAGCCATTCGTAACAAACAAAAGCAGACATTCATAACAACCAACAGCATGCATTCATAACAAACAACAAGCAGGCATTCATAACAAACAACAAGCACGCATTCATAATAAACAACAAGCAGGCATTCATAGCAAACAACAAGCAGGCATTCATAGTAACCAACAAGCAGGTATTCATAACAAACAACAATCAGGCATTAATTATAACCAACAAGCAGGCATTCATAATAACCAACAAGCAGGCATTCATAACAAACAACAAGCAGGCATTCGTAACAAACAACGAGCAGGCATTCGTAACAAACAACGACCACGCATTCATAATAACCAACAAGCAAGCAGGCATTCATAATAATCAACGAGCAGGCATTCATAACAAACAACAAACACGCATTCATGATAACCAACAAGAGGCATTCATAACAAACAAAAGCAGGCATTCATAACAAACAACGATCACTCATTCATAAAAACCAACAAGCAGACATTCATAACAAACAACAGCAGGCATTCATAACAACCAACAGCAGGCATTCATAACAAACAACAAGCAGGCATTCATAACAAACAACAAGCACGCATTCATAATAACCAACAAACAGGCATTCATAACAAACAAAAGCAGGCATTCATAACAAACAACGATCACTCATTCATAATAACCAACAAGCAGGCATTCATAACAAACAACAAGCAGGCATTCATAACAAACAACAAGCAGGCATTCATAACAAACAACAACATGCAAGGTTTTACTCAAGCGTAAAATAGCTGCCGAGAGAAAATAGCATATATCTGGGAAGGAACTGGAAACAAATCATTAACATAATAATAGATCAAGTCACGGTACAATATCGAAAAAGAAATGCTGTCACGGAGACATCAACACTCTTCCCAATTCACCCTTGTAACGCGACGTGCTAGAAGTACACATCAGAAATACAATTGTTCAGATGTAAGGGATACGTGTGCGTTAGCGTGTGCATTACAACACAAATAAACTGTTCACTGCTACAATGTGTAATTATAAGATTGCGTTATCAAAGTCAAAGATGAAAAGAAACTGTTCATTGCTACCTTACCCAGTGCAATTATGAAAACCATATAAGAGTCGCTTTCGTTCCGGTAGCGAATTACAATGATAAACAGAAGCAAACTGCGCAACACCACAAGCATAAAAGGGTTAAAAATAGGGGTACCGCCTTTAGACGGTCTGTGGCAAAAAGGTCTTTGAGGTTCTAAGGTGCACCAATCCTCACTCTTGCCCTATCATCCCAGTTGAACGGTACAGTGCAAATAGAGGAATCCCCGACATGCTGTATACTCTAACAAATTAGACATAATTAATAGGCAATATTAGTAAAAGCCCGCGTATGACACAACTTAAACCATTATACTATTATTTTCCATGGAAATCTGACAAACGTTTTAATATATCCCCATCCTCAGTTTGAAGTCCTCCGGCCATGTTTTGTGTCATGAACATGTTAATGTTTATTTAAATCGAAATCAATGCACAACCATAGATATTTACAATTCACACTTTGCAATATCTGCGAAAAGTGAGAGTAAGATTTTATCTGATGACGTAGAAAATTTGCACAGATAAATTAATCCACAGGTATTTATCAATTATCTGGCAATAATTGTGCAGCTATACAATTCAGATTTACCTCATTTCCCCGTGCAGTCACGCAGTGCTAGAAGTAGTATATATACGTCATGCATTTTTACATACAACTTAGTAGCGGTTTTGAATATATCAAGAAATGTTCATATGATGGTTAAGAGTTGAAGTTATTAATTGATAATACTACAGAAAGGGTGACCATTCATCGTTAACCATTGCTTGTCTGTGATAGTCTAGATAAATTCAATGTAAAATAAAAGTTACTTTATTAAAAAAGCATTACTAAATGTTAAAAGTTGTATGTTATCAAAGTGGGTTCAATTTAACTAACATGAACGACAGCTGACACACATAATTATGCTGTTGCAACTGTTGTTGCTGTTGTTGGCAGTCCTAAACATTACATCTATACTCCAATGCAAAACCAGTGAATACAAGAGTGACACCAGATGTGTTTAATGCGGCTTTATTTGACATATTCGGCTATTTCTAGTCTAGTTCTCTAATCGTCTATATCCACAGAGGACCACGTATCTTTGCCATGAAGTGAGATGTCGCCATACGCAATTGTCGACGTGTTGATTTCCCACTTCAAAAAAATTATGCGTGGGAAGAAATGATAAATTATTGAACATACCTTAAATGTCACTTTTGGATGGGTGTTAACTTGAGTCTTCCGTTAAATAGAGTTGTTTTCTAGTGATCACATGACAACACAAGTATTTTTCTTTCAATTGATTTGTTTACTTTTAGACAATTGCGTTGGTTAATTTTCGTTATTAAAGTTCTCCGGCCAAGTTTTGTTTCATGAACATGTTTATGTTTATTTAAATCGAAATCAATACACAACACTATACATTTACAATTAACACATTGCAATATCTGTGAAAAGCGAGAATACTGTTTTATTTGATGACGTAGAAAACTTTGAACAGGTAAATTAATCCACAGGTAAATGTAATTGTGAATTATCTGGCAATAGTAGTGCAACTATACAATTGTCAACTATGCAACTATACAATCTGTCGTCAACATTTAGCTCGTTTACACGATAGAGGCCGCATTACTTGAGCAATCTTAACCAAACTTGTACATATTGTATATGACCATAAGATCTCGGACAAGTTCGATAATGGGCCAGATCGGACCAGTAACACCAGAGTTATGGCCCCTGAATTAGCAAAAAATGCAGTTTTTCATCTTGTTTACACAACAGAGTCCACATTTCTTGAGCAATCTTAACCAAACTTACACAGTTTTTGTCTCGCCTTTTCAAAGAAAAAAAGAGACATAGATGTTGCTTTTCCGGCGGCGGCGGCGGCGGCGGTGGCGGCGGTGGCGGCGGCGGCGTCAACATTCAAGTTTTGTGTTTAGGTCATTTTCTCACAAACTGTATGCACTAGACCTTTCAAACTTTGCTTATAGTTGTATCATGGGTGGTACATCGCAAAGTGACAAAGCAAATGTGGAAGGGACCTTGACCCTCCAAGCAAAGGGCAGTTAACTTACTAATTTTTAGGTTCAACTTTTGCGTTTAGGTCACTTTTTCACAAACTGTATGCACTAGACCTTTCAAACTTTGCTAATAGTTGTATCTTGGGTGGTACACGGCAACATGACAAAGCAAATGTGGAAATGACCATTGACCCTCCAAGCAAAGGGCAGGTAACTTAATAATGTTTAGGTTCAACTTTGTGCGTTTAGGTCACTTTTTTACAAACTGTATGCACTAGACCTTTCAAACTTTGCTTATAGTTGAATCTTGAGTGGTACATTGCATTGCAACGTGACAAAGCAAATGTGGATGTGACCTTCACCATCCAAGCAAAGGGCAGATAACTTTAATCGTTACATTTACATCACTTTCTCATGAACTAGAATTATGCACTAGATATTTTAAACCTAATTTATAGCTTAACCTTTGGAAGAAAAAATATACTATTTTGACATAGTTATGTCTTCCGTAGTGTATCTTTTTTTGGATGCCTGGATTTCATCTATGACCTTGACCTACTTTTTGGAGCTGATGATTTTAGCTCTACTTGCCAAAGGCCTTCATTTTTTATCCGATCTTTACCAGATTATTAATATCAATGAAAGCTCACACAAGTTTGAAAACCAGCCAGTTCGGACCAATAACAGCAGAGTTATGGCCCTTGATTTACATACAAATGCTATATTTTGCCTCCTTAATACGATAGGGCTTTCGTTTTTCATCTGATCTTTACACTTTACCAGATGTTTTGCCTTTTTTTTTATTATGAGCCTATATTTTTTTTTATTTTTTTTTTTTTTTTTAATAGATATATTTTTTTTGTTTCATATATTTATTTTTTTTGGTTTAATTGTGTTTTTTTTGGTTTGAATTTTTTTTGTTTTGGTTTGAATTTTTCTTTATTATTTTTTTATTTTTTGGTTTAATTTTTTTGTTTTGTTTTAATTGTTTTTTTGTTTTTATTGTTTTTTTCTTATTATCTTATTTAATTTTTTTTTCTTTTTCTTTTTGTGTGTTAACGCCGTGTTAGCAGGAAGCATTGCTGTGCCTATTATTTTTTTTCCGGTTCGTTGATTTTTGATGGAGTTACGGCCCCTTGACATTTTTTTTTCATTTTTTTTGTCGGCGCTACTCCTCCTAAACGCCTTGTTGGATTTCGACGAAACTTGGCAGGAAGCATCGGTAAGATGTCTAGTTGTGCATATTGCGCTTTTGTTCCAGTTTGCTGATTTATAACGGAGTTATGGCACTTTGACATTTTTACTTTAAATGTTTTGTCGGCGCTACTCCTCCTAAACGGCTTATTGGATTTTAACAAAATTTGGCAGGAAGCCTCAGTATGATGTCTAGTTGTGCAAAGCATGGTATATCAATGAAATTTTGGACAAGTTCGAAAACCAGCTAGATCTAGTTAGTAACGACAGGTTGTGGCCCTTGATTTGTTGAAATATGCTATATTGTGTATATTCCTTTGTTAAATCTGTAGTTACTTCATTTTTTATCTGCTCTTTACCATATTTGTTTAGAATGTTAATATAAACTCCACCCCCACCCACCCATTTTCATAAAATTTCATTCTCCATACACACCCCGCCTCCCCCACCCCCCGCCCCACCCCACACCCCATTTTTATGAAATTTCATTCATAGAAAAAAGTGGGACAAATTAAAAAATGCCCATGCCAGACTAGACACAGTAGAATTATTGCCCATGATTACCACCCCCTCCCCCTCACCCCCCCCCCCCACCCCCCATGCCAGACTAGACACAGCAGACTTATTGCCCATGATTACCAGGTGAGCGATCTAAGGCCATCCTATCCCTGTTGTTTTTGCAATGTTTTAAAGAAACTACTGATGGGAATTTTATTTCGACAACCTTGATAGAAGAGCCGTTTTAGCCAGTAGAGCATCCACTGGTCCTCTTGTTTTTAATAGAATGGCATTTTGTTTTTAAACAAATGCACTTAAATGTCATCTCAGCAAACGGCAAACTCGATTGTTTTTAGTTACTTAAATGTTTACAAACTTTCATTTAAGCATCATTGACCTTTTTATTTTTAAGTCCAGCCCCCGTTAGGCGAGACATGTGAATCCACGGATTTCTTGTTTTTAAAATATATACACTGACCCAAAATGAAAACTTTACATAGACTTCAAAAGTATATATTTTGTTGATAAATGTATATTCGGGGTCAATTTTTTTTGTCATCGAAGCTTCAATGCCATATCGATGTGTTTGTGTAATTATATTGGATAAAAATAATATATTTAAGACAATTAAATTGAGAGGGGTCGAAATGAAAATTCCTGAAAAATGAAAAAGATCACACAGCATTTGGAAACAAGAAATTACTGACTGAGTGCGCTAAGGGATGTTATAAAAAGCATCAGTAACCAGTGTGACCTCCATTTTTACAAATGCATTGCAGAATACGTCGCCTCATTGAATTTACGTAACGTTGTATGAGCGCGTTTGGAATACGTTGCCATTCTAACAGAAGTGCATTTTGGAGGTCATTTATGGTATCAATTTGATGATTGGACATGGCCCTCCGACCCAATTCATCCCATATGTGTTCTATGGGGTTAAAGCGGGCCAAGGCAAGACGTTAACGTTATTTTGAGCAAGGAATTGTGTGGTTATACGCGCCGTGTGAAGCCTTGCATTGTCATGCTGGAAAGTGCCAGGTCCGTTATTTTGCATCAATGGTATCATTGTGTTGTTTAAAACATTGAGGTAACGTTGAGCATTGACATTTCCTTGGATAATGACCAGATCAGTTTTCAGATTTCCCACTATCCCACCCCAGACCATAATACTGCCACCACCAATTATGTCTCTCTCCCGAATACAACAATCTGCAAGTCGTTCATTTCTACGGCGATAGATGCGTATTCTGCCATCTGCATGGCTGACAGTAAACCGCGACTCATCGCTGAAAAGTACCGATTGCCACTGGTTGCGCGTGAAATGCAAATGACGTCGTGCCCATAACAGTCTGGAAGCTCGGTGACGAGGTGTGATAATCTGTCCAGTATAAGGACGACGAGTATGAATAGGAACTTGGTTCTGTCTCAAACGATTTATGATCGTCTGTGCATGAACCCCGTAACGCCGAGCAGTAATGGTTGCTGGTAAAAAACGATTACGTAAGTGAGTCAACGTGAAAACGCGATCAGTACGTAACGTTGTCGCACGTACGCGACCGGGTCTTGCATGATCTTTGACAGACCCAGTAATGTTGTACCGGTTCACAAGATTATGAATAATCTGTCTGGAGCAGCCAAAATGACGCGCGACGTTATTTACCATTGACCCCGCCCTGAGCATACCAATAGCTTGGTTTCTCTGATCTTCAGAAAGACGTGGCATCACTAAATGCAAAAGTTTTTAAAAACAAATTAACTTTTTATTATCAGTGCTGAGCAGCAAATAATAACTGGTCGATGTAAAACCTGTAAGTGAAACACCTGTTGCTGCGCACGTGCAAAGTAAGGAACACGTTTTTCATGCTTGGACGCATGAATAGACCGGCGATTTTGAAAACAATTGCATAATCGTTATCCGCAATGAAATCGTGATAATCATGTGTAAAACTTACAACAACATGTATGCTAACAAAACAGATATTCAAACAAATAAAGTGTAAAGTTTTCATTTTGGGTCAGTGTATATATATATTTTTTTTAATGTTTAGCTCTACTGGCCAAGGTCCAGCAAAGCTTATGGGATGGCGAGTTGTCCATCGTCCGTCCGTCCGTTAACTTTAACCTCTTTAAGACGATAGGTCTTTCATTTTTCATCCAATCTTTACCAAGCTTTAACATATTGTTAATATCAACGAAAGCTCGGATAAGTTCGAAACCAGCCAGATCAGACAAGTAACAACACAGTTATGGCCCTTGATTTAGTTAAAAATGTTATATTTTGCCTCGTTAAGACGATAGGGCCTTCATTTTTCATCCGATCTTTATCAAGCTTTACTACATTGTTAATATCAATGAACGCTCAGAAAAGTTCGAAAACCAGCCAGATCGGACAAGTAACAACAGAGTTATGGCCCTTGATTTATTTAAAAATGCTAAATTTTGCCTCGTTAAGACGATAGGGCCTTCATTTTTTCATCCGATCTTTACCAAACTTTGCTAGATTGTTAATATCAATGACAGTTCAAAACCAGCCTAATCGGACAAGTAACAGCGGAGTTATGGCCCTTGATTTAGTTAAACATTCTATAGTTTGCCTCGTTAAGACGATAGGGCCTTCATGTTTCATCCGATCTTTACCAAACTTTGCCAGATTGTTAATATCAATGAAAGCTCAGAAAAGTTCGAAAACCAGTCAGATCGGACCAGTAACACCGGAGTTCTGGCCCTTGATTTAGTTTAAAATGCTTTAGTTTGCCTCGTTAAGGCGATAGGGCCTTCGTTTTCATCCGATCTTTACCAAATTTGACCAGATTGTTAATATCAATGAAAGTCCGAAAACCAGCCGGATCAGACCAGTAACAGCGGAGTTATGAGCCTTGCTTTAGTTACAACGAAAGCTCGGACAAGTTCGAAACCAGCCAGATCGGACAAGTAACAACACAGTTATGGCCCTTGATTTAGTTAAAAATGTTATATTTTGCCTCGTTAAGACGATAGGGCCTTCATTTTTCGTCCGATCTTTACCAAGCTTTACCAGATTGTTAATATCAATGAAAGCTCGGAAAAGTTCGAAAACCAGCCAGATCGGACAAGTAATAACAGAGTTATGGCCCTTGATTTAGTTAAAAATGCTACATTTTGCCTCGTTAAGACGATAGGGCCTTCATTTTTTCATCCGATCTTTACCAAACTTTACCAGATTGTTAATATCAATGACAGTTCAAAACCAGCTTAATCGGACAAGTAGCAGCGGAGTTATGGTCCTTGATTTAGTTAAAAATTCTATAGTTTGCCTCGTTAAGACGATAGGGCCTTAATTTTTCATCCGATCTTTGCCAAACTTTACCAGATTGTTAATATCAATGAAAGCTCAGAAAAGTTCGAAAACCAGCCAGATCGGACCAGTAACACCGACGTTATGGCCCTTGATTTAGTTAAAAATGCTTTAGTTTGCCTCGCTAAGGCGATAGGGCCTTCGTTTTCATCCGAACTTTACCAAACTTTACCAGATTGTTAATATCAATGAAAGTTCAAAAACCAGCCGGATCAGACCAGTAACTGCGGAGTTATGACCCTTGATTTAGTTACAACGAAAGCTCGGACAATTTTGAAACCAGCCAGATCGGACAAGTAACAAGTTATGGCCCTTGATTTAGTTAAAAATGTTATATTTTGCCTCGTTAAGACGATAGGGCCTTCATTTTTCATCCGATCTTTACCAAGCTTTACCAGATTGTTAATATCAATGAAAGCTCGGAAAAGTTCGAAAACCAGCCAGATCGGACAAGCAACAACAGAGGTATGGTCCTTGATTTAGTTACAAATGCTATATTTTGCGTCGTTAGGACGATAGGGCCTTCAGATTTTCATCCGATCTTTGCCAAACCTTACCAGATTGTTAATATCAATGAAAGCTCAGAAAAGTTCGAAAACCAGCCAGATCGGACCAGTAACACCGGAGTTATGGCCCTTGATTTAGTTAAAAATGCTATAGTTTGCCTCGTTAAGACGATAGGGCCTTAATTTTTCATCCGTTCTTTACCAAACTTTACCAGATTGTTAATATCAATGAAAGCTCAGAAAAGTTCAAAAACCAGCCAGATCGGACCAGCAACACCGGAGTTATGGCCCTTGATTTAGTTTAAAATGGTTTAGTTTGCCTCGTTAAGGCGATAGGGCCTTCGTTTTCATCCGATCTTTACCAAACTTTACCAGATTGTTAATATCAATGAAAGTCCGAAAACCAGCCGGATAAGACCAGTAACAGCGGAGTTACGAGCCTTGATTTAGTTACAACGAAAGCTCGGACAAGTTCGAAACCAGCCAGATCGGACAAGTAACAACACAGTTATGACCCTTGATTTAGTTAAAAATGTTATATTTTGCCTCGTTAAGACGATAGGGCCTTCATTTTTCGTCCGATCTTTACCAAGCTTTACCAGATTGTTAATATCAATGAAAGCTCGGAAAAGTTCGAAAACAAGTCAGATCGGAGAAGTTAAAACAGAGTTATGGCCCTTGATTTAGTTAAAAATGCTACATTTTGCCTCGTTAAGACGATAGGGCCTTCATTTTTTTCATCCGATCTTTACCAAACTTTACCAGATTGTTAATATCAATGACAGCTCAAAACCAGCCTAATCGGACAAGTAACAGCGGAGTTATGGTCCTTGATTTAGTTAAAAATTCTATAGTTTGCCTCGTTAAGACGATAGGGCCTTCATTTTTCATCCGATCTTTACCAAACTTTACCAGATTGTTAATATCAATGAAAGCTCAGAAAGTTCAAAAACCATCCAGATCGGACCAGTAACACCGAAGTTATGGCCCTTGATTTAGTTAAAATGCTTTAGTTTGCCTCGTTAAGGCAATAGGGCCTTCGTTTTCATCAGATCTTTACCAAACTTTACCAGATTGTTAATATCAATGAAAGTTCAAAAACCAGCCGGATCAGACCAGTTACTGCGGAGTTATGACCCTTGATTTAGTTACAACGATAGCTCGGACAATTTCGAAACCAGCCAGATCGGACTAGTTACACCGAAGTTATGGCCCTATTTTAGTTAAAAATGCTTTAGTTTGCCTCGTTAAGGCGATAGGGCCTTCGTTTTCATCCGATCTTTACCATACTTTATCAGATTGTTAATATCAATGAAAGTTCAAAAACCAGCCAGATCGGACCAGTAACTACGGAATTATGGCCCCTCGATTTAGTTAAAAATGCTTTAGTTTGCCTCGTTAAGGCGTTAGGGCCTTCGTTTTCATCCGATCTTTACCAAACTTTACCAGATTGTTAATATCAATGAAAGCTCAGAAAAGTTCAAAAACCAGCCAGATCGGACCAGTAACCCGAAGTTATGGCCCTTGATTTAGTTAAAAATGCTTTAGTTTGCCTCGTAAGGCGATATCGCCTTCGTTTTCATCCGATCTTTACCAAACTTTACCAGATTGTTGATATCAATGAAAGTTCAAAAACCAGCCGTATCAGACCAGTAACTGCGGAGTTATGACCCTTGATTTAGTTACAACGAAAGCTCGGACAATTTCGAAACCAGCCAGATCGGACCAGTAACACCGGAGTTATGGCCCTTGATTTAGTTTAAAATGCTTTAGTTTGCCTCGTTAAGGCGATAGGGCCTTCGTTTTCATCCGATCTTTACCAAACTTTACCAGATTGTTAATATCAATGAAAGTTCAAAAACCAGCCGGATCAGACCAGTAACTGCGGAGTTATGACCCTTGATTTAGTTACAACGAAAGCTCGGACATTTTCGAAACCAGCCAGATCGGACAAGTAACAAGTTATGGCCCTTGATTTAGTTAAAAATGTTATATTTTGCCTCGTTAAGACGATAGGGACTTCATTTTGCATCCGATCTTTACCAAGCTTTACCAGATTGTTAATATTAATGAAAGCTCGGAAAAGTTCGAAAACCAGCCAGATCGGACAAGTTACAACATAGTTATGGCCCTTGATTTAGTTAAAAATGCTATATTTTGCGTCGTTAAGACGATAGGGCCTTCAGATTTTCATCCGATCTTTACCAAACTTTACCAGATTGTTAATATCAATGAAAGTTCAGAAAAGTTCGAAAACCAGCCAGATCGGACCAGTAACACCGGAGTTATGGCCCCTTGATTTAGTTAAAAATGCTATAGTTTGCTTCGTTAAGACGATAGGGCCTTCATTTTTCATCCGATCATTACCAAACTTTAACAGATTGTTAATATCAATGAAAGCTCAGAAAAGTCGAAAACCAGCCAGATCGAAAATGTAACACCGGAGTTATGGCCCTTGATTTAGTTAAAATGCTTTAGTTTGCCTCGTTAAGGCGATAGGGCCTTCGTTTTCATCCGATCTTTACCAAACTTTACCAGATTGTAAATATCAATGAAAGTTCGAAAACCAGCCGGATCAGACCAGTAACAGCGGAGTTATGACCCTTGATTTAGTTACAAATTCTATATTTTGCCTCGTTAAGACGATAGGGCCTTCATTCTTCATCCTCTCTTTACCATACGTTACCAGATTATGAATATCAATGAAAGCTCGGACAAGTTCGAAAACCAGCCATATCGGAACAGTAACAGCGGAGTTATGGCCTTTGATTTAGTAAAAAATGCTATGTTTTTGCCTCATTAAGACGACAGGGCCTACATTTTTCATCCGATCTTTACCAAACTTTACCAGTAGCTCGGACAGTTCGAAAACCAGCCAGATTGGACCATTTACACCGGGGTTATGGCCCTTGATTTTCTGAAATATGCTATATTTTGGCCTCATAAGGCGAAAGAGTCTTCATTTGTCAGGATTTCAATGAAACTTTGAGGGCAGGGATAATTAGTACCAATCCTAGTTGTACGTATCTTCACCGTGTTCCTGTTGAATGATTTTAGCAGAGTTATGGCTCTTTAAATGTTTTAATACACAAACATTGTCCTGACTAGTTCTCCTTAACCCCTGGCCGGATTTAAACGAAACTTTTTAGGGATGATCAGTTTCAGGTCTAGTTGTGCAAATCATCGCCGTGTTCCGGTTGAATGATTTTCGGCGGAGTTACGGCCCTTTAAATGTTTAAATACACACTCTTTGTGTGGAATAGTTCTCCTAAACCACTCGCCAGATAGTTGTGCATATCATCGTCTCGTTCCGGTTAACAGATTTTTGGTGGAGTTATGTCCCTTTAACATTTTTGGTACACACACATTTTCCAGGCTAATGGCTGGATTTCAACAAAACTTGACAAGGATGATCAATATCAAGCCTAGTTGTGCGTATCATCGTCGTTGGTTTTTTGTGTGTGCATATTGCGTTTTTTCCGGTTCGTTGATTTTTGACGGAGTTACGGTCCCTTGACATTTTTACTTTAAATTTCTTGTCGGTGCTACTTCTCCTAAACGCCAGGGGTGATTTCAAAGAAACTTGTCAGGAAGCATCTACAAGATGTCTAGCTGTGCATTTTACGCTTTTGTTCCGATTCGCTGATTTTTGACGGAGTTATGGCCCTTTGACATTTTTTAAATTTCTCGCCGGTGCTACTTCTCCTAAACGCCTTGTTGGATTTCAACAAAAACATCTACAAGATGTCTAGCAATGCATATTACGCTTTTGTTCCGATTCGCTGATTTTTGGCGGAGTTATGGCCCTTTGACATTTTTTGCATTACATTTCTTGTCAGCGCTACTCCTCCTAAACGACTTGTTGGACTTCTACGAAATTTTGCAGGAAGCATCAGTATGTCTAGTTGTGCAAATCGCTGTATATCAATGAAAAGTTCGAAAACAAGCTAGATCTTCTTATGAACGACAGAGTTATAGCCCTTAATTTTTAAAAAAACGCTACATTGTATTTTCCTTTGTTAAATCTGTAGTTACTTCATTTTTTATCTGATCTTTACCATATTTGTTTAGAATGTTAACCCCCACCCCCACCCCCCCCCCCCCCATCCCTCCCCATTATATTAGACATAGCAGACTTATTGCCCATGATTACCAGGTGAGCGATCTAAGGCCATCCTATCCCTGTTGTTTTTAAAAGAAGTACTTATAGGAATATGTCGACAACCCTTGATATAAGAGCCGTTTTAGTCCGTAGAGCGTCCACATGGCCTCTTGTTTGTCATTAAATTGTGTAAGCAGAATTTTATATTACGCAGTTAATCACTTATAGCAAGTGAGAAATTATCGTAGTAATTTCTTCTTGACAATTCAAGAAAATAGTTTTTGTTTGTTTGTTTAACGTATTTAATGTATGTGGTGTTGTCTTTTCAGAAAACGATATTTCGCAAAAGGGCGAAAAACAGTTTCTTTTTTAAAGAGAATATCGTTTTTTAGAAAGTCCCTAAAGTTTTCCTAATGTTATTTGTTTTACTACAACCACTAATTTCCCACTTTCTTAACTAGGTCATTGATCAATGTATTTTTCATTCTCAGTACAAGTTAAGATTGCTACAGTTGGATTTAAATTTGATGTATCGCTTTCAGGATAGTCTGGTGTCACTATTATTTAATGTATTTCAGCTATTGGGTTTCCTCGACTTGGTAGTATAAATGTTCATTCGAAATTCAATTTTCAGATTAAAAATTTTTGAAACCATTTTTCTCCTTAGGAAGGGAGAATGTCAACGATGTTTATTTATACCTATATGTCTACAGTACCTTTAAAGGATAGTGCCTACATTCCCTTTAATTATAGTAAGCACTGAACCTTAACCATTTGTATTTACCTGGAGAGTTTAGACTGGACACTGAACTACTTTCAGTGTATATCTATTGATTATTTATAGTATGTGTATGAATGTGGTGTGGTGTGAATAGGTTACTAACCAGTTTGGTAGTTGCATGCACTTTGAACTCGTTTGTTCTTTAATTAGTTTCCCGCCTAAAGGCCCTCTCTAACACCACTTTTTTTACAGCTGTCAACGGAGTAGGTTCTGCCTCTCCAAGATTAAAGTTTCTACTATCCGCAATAGAGAGTTACTTGCAACTATTGAGGCCATTCATTGCCTGGCATGTATTGTTTTATGTAATTTGTATGTAATTGTGAAATGATGAATTTCGCTCGACAGGCTGGAATGATGGAATAATTACTTTGTACATTTTTCTTATTAAGTTATAATGTTATTTCTTCATAATTACAGGCTGTTAGTTTCCATATATTTAAGTATAAAACCTGCAAAGGACGTAATTGTGTCTATAATTACAAACCCTTACAACATTCGTCTTTGTCTTAGTGTGACCTTGATAATGGCGACAGAAACATGACACGTAGTCATGATGGGATAAGCATTTATGCATTTATGCGAAAGTGAATCCAAATCTGCTCACTGGTTTAGGAGATTACTTATTTATAACAGTTTAAAAGTAAGGAATAATACATTGTTCACAAGATAAGAGTACTCATTAGAGGCCAGTTTCCGTCCAAGCCCAGTTTCTGTCATACTCATTTAAAAAAACGTTTTAACACTGCAAATTACTTACGCGATGTCACTTATTGTCAGACGTTTATAACTGAAGACTGGAAACAGGAAAAAACAACCAAAAAGTAAATAAGCGATACATAAAGGAAAGGGATTTCTCCGAAAAATGTGTTTACTTCCTTATATGGCGCTGGGGCTGCGCGCGCATACTGCCGCATAATAAACTATTAAAAAAATAACACTGTAATGACGTCATATTTTTTATCACTCTTAGTGGACGCAGTTAAAATATACCGTCTTTATATAGTTTAACCAAAGAGAAGCAACTCGTACAACATGTATCTGTTTGATTTACACAGAGTTACCCATCTTTACAGTGTAAATTGTCCTCGTTGAACATTTTACATTGACGTTACCAGGCGCATTGTTATAACGATCAAGATGACTGATGGAACAATGCAAACATACCATTTTACAATGAAATTGTTGAATATACTTGCAAACAAGTTTCTAATTCATAAAAGTTTACTGTATCTTGACCTATTTGAAACTAGCATTCGATAAAATACATGACGGAAACTGGGCTTGTAAACAAAACGATTTCTCAGTTTTAGTCTATTTATAAAAAAAGTCACGTGCCACTTCGATAATTTTTATAAAACAAAATTCTTTGTGTATCAAATTTCCAGGAAGAGGTAACCTAATAGAAAATAGAGTAAACATTGTCAGGATACATAGATTTGTCTGAAAAATTAGTTTATGTTTACATAAGTGACGGAAAATGGCCCCCGACGAGTATAACTTAATTATTAAAATAATCACACACTTTCATTTGATCGCACTATTTATATGTTTTTCATACAAAGATATAAAAGTCGAGCAGAAAATGTAGCATTCAAGGACCACAGTCAACCACAAACACGCACAGAAACAAACAACATCCACAAAGATCCACAAAAAGGCAAGAATATAAAAGGGTTAACAATAGGGCTACCGTTCAGTTTGAAAGGCCAGTGACAAAAAATGCCTCTGTAGGTTTAAACCATATTTTAGGGGGCACCAAATTTCACTCTTACCCTATTGTCATCCCAATAAAACGGAAATGTAAATAAAGATATCCCCGAAAAGTTATATTCTCTAACAAACAAAGCAACATTTATAGGAAATATAACACATAAATGATCTTGTATACATAATATAAATGATCTTGTATACATAATATACATAATATAAAAAGCATAGAAAGCCACAAAGCAAGTACTCAAGATAACAAACCGTTAAGGATACCATAAGACAAGATTTAAGACAAACATCAAACGCTACCGTACTTTGAGGAATTAGTAGACGTCATCAATGGGTCCACAATCTATGCGGTCATCGTACTTCAAAGAGGAACGTATAGTGTCTACTTGTGTAAATCTTGTAGAAAAGGCTTGTGGCAGCGGAAGGGTTGATAAGATGCCGTATACACAGAGAATATCATGTTAGTGCCTGATCTCATCCAGTTTATCAGGTGAGGCTGAGAAAAAAATGAAGCCCGAGGCTGTGCCGAGGGTTTCATTTTGTTCGTGCCGAACCTCAAAAATACTCAGACGTCATCAAATATACCCTGACGTCATTAAAAGTGGTGCTGACGTCCATTTTGTGTATTTCACTCATGTTTTCTCACTTAGGGAAAAGCATTTTGTTAGAAACTGGGACCATACGCCACTGGCAATAGAATGGTATGAAAATACCACCTTGAAGGTTCCATGTTCACCGTCTTTTCATTTAATCTTCGGGATGGCTCAGCTTTTCTTAGACTTAGTATTGACGTTTTAAATAGTGAGTTTGCCTCAACCCAGCGCTAGAGGGAGGAAACGGTATCTAGCATTTTTGCTACCGTTCATGGGCAGTCTCAACCAAACCGAGACTGCAATATTTATTGTATTTATCATATTTGGAGATTTCCGAATTTCTCCTTTCATACTCTCTTTTTATTTAAGAAATCCAAGGCCCATATCTACTTTAAGCATACGCGAAGTATGCTCTGAACAGACATTACTCATAGTTAACCATTAGGAAAAAAACATAACATTATACCTTTTGCATAATTATCATTATTTAATTTATTTCTGGCAAAAAAAAAAGTTGTTAATAAAGAATAATTGCATTTTAAAGACATTTCATCAATCAACTCCTTAATGTTAGCTACAAATAAACATATTATGTAATGTATTTAATGGCATTCCGAATATATCAAAGACAAAGGAGCAATTAAAGGAATAAAATCAAATCATGGCAAAGCATTACAGTAATTATGGTCAACGTTTCAGAAAAGACAATATACTTTATACGCCAAATAACCAGACGACAACGATGCATGTAGTATCTTCATTATAATAAAAATAAAAACACAATTTTGTTCTCAATCTTATTATCAAACCAAATAAACAATAACTAAATATCTCGACAAATAGTTTAGCTTAGTAACAACGAACACAATTAAAAACACATACAGAATAGGTATCATTATATTTTCCCCTAACAACCATAATAAAATACAAATCTGCGGTGAAAAAAAAAGTTCTCTGACCCCACTCCGCATCTTTCAGCAGTCGGCAGAGGACCAATCTAAAATCGCTTATTGCACGTGACCAATGAAGTGTCATTGCAGCTCTGATGTGGGAAATCGAAGAACGTCCCATCTTGGCATTGTTGCACGTACGGAATACGATCATTGAAACAGTTTATAAACTTGTTACAGCTCAGGGGATGAGGATGAAGCATTTGTATATTGTCCGGACAGCTGACATCATTGTAGCACGCGACGCCTGTAACAAAATTACATACACCCGACAGTGGATCGAAGATCGTGGTTGCTGAGCATGAGCTGCGTTCTGGTTTTGCGTTAAAGAACGCACATCGATAAAAGTAGGCACAGTTATTTGGGTCCGCCTGCATCATATTGTTCTCTGTTTCACAAATCACCGGAATCTGCGCGGCCTTGCCATAATGTCTACTACCTGTTGCAAAACATGCAAATTAATATTAATATCTGATACCGAACACTAGTACCGGGGGAGAGATTACTCCCTCCCAGTTAATATCAATTAACAATTTATTAAAAGGTCCATAAAATCGGATATATTTTGCACCAATCCGGGGATATTAAAACGGAACCAAAAGTACGGAGATTATGGTAGGCCTTGTATCGCCAATGCTGGTAATGTATAATAAATTACCGTATTTTTGTTTGTTAGTATATATATAAAAATAACTGTATTTGATATGTCATGAACTCAAATATGTGTTCTCGCTTCTTAATGAAAACAATACTTAACCCTTAGCCAGCTAAGCGCTATAATGGCCTTTGCATCCACTGTAAGCCCAGATCAGCCTGTAACTCGCAGGATGATCAGGGTTTACAATATTCGGCTGCTGATCAGCATTTGCCCCAAAACACCTCTTTGTAACATAAATGGAATGGCCTTAATTCAAAGAAAGAGCAGTCCATTATATATATGTAGGGGGTTAAGGGTTAAGTGTCTCGTATTAAGATAACAAGAATACCAATTTCAAATAATACGATAAAACATTTGCGGGCGGTAAATATATTGATGACTATACATCTTGTTTTATTTTGTTATGAACTTATAAACAACTGATATAGGTGTGTTGTGTAATTCGTTTATGTTTTTTATGTTTTAATGCAGTGTATATAATGTTCGTCAAACCATATTCCTTTATATATATGTAGCGGGTTAACTCCAAAACCAAAACATATCGTGTATATAAACTATAGTATAAGCCTGGTGTTTAATAGGCATACTTACTCGGAAAGCAATTTCCAGGTGTAACAGTAACAGTAGGATCTAGTTCTGAAACGAATGGAAAACAATGGAGAGATATCTCGAGTCCTTGTATGTATTATCATGTCAAAAAATCATGTGGTTTAAAACATAACGGGCTTCATTTGATAAACAGTGCAAGGTGGCTAAGATAAACCGATCGTACAGATCATTTTCGTTTACCATAATTAATTTCAAGGAAAACAGCTAAAAGACACATCAAATTTTCAAAATATAAGATTACAATACACATACACTACATTGAATAACACTACACTGAAGATGGCGGAAGGAATACAGTACTAGTTTTACACAGGAAAAAGTGGGTGGTCGCCCTTCAATTGACCGCCATACATAGCCTAAACTGTGCTGAAACGTTAAACTATGGAAGTCGGATATCACTTGATGATCTACTTTTTTAGCTTTTGAATATTAAAATAAATAGCAATATATCGGTTCATTGCTCAAGTGTATTTATAAATATTTAAGATGTGTTTCTTCAAGTATACACCCTAGAGCAGTTCAAGTACAGCATGGATAGTGCTGCATATTGTCTCACATGTGTGATACTCTGTAGGGAAGTTGCTGTTACCGGTATTAAATATGGATATTTGTTGGTTTGGAGTGAATATAGGATTTATTTTCATCTCGAAGTGAGAAAACTCAAATAGTTTCACTCGTGCTATAGTGAATCGATCTATAGGATTTATTTTCATCTCGAAGTGAGACAACTTATATTTTCACGGGTGCTTTAGTACGAGTGAAAATATGTGAGTTTTCTCACTTCGAGATGAAAATAAATCCTATATTCACGAAAAATCAACAGCTATTCTATGTATTACTCACAACCTTGAAACTTATGCAGAAAAAACATAATGCGCCAAAACAATGACGTCAATAACGTCAACAACGTCAACAACGGCATTACGTCATTTTCGGCATTTCACATGTGAAATATAAACAAAGAAAATACAAGGTTTTATTGAAATCATATAATCCACTATTTCACTGCAAAGTATATAATAAAGGTAGGTATTCACGGTACACAGTCAACCAAAAACACGCATTCAAAACAAACAGTTACAACGATAACATATACAAGCAAACTAGGCGACACCACAAGTATAACATGATTGACAATAGGATTACCGGCTTGACACGGTCAGTGGTTGTATGGTGTTTTGCGTCATTTTCAAGGTTATATATGACGGTGGATTTTGTTTTGTGGTGGAGGCAGACCACCCACTTTTCCTGGGTAGAACCAGTACTGTCCACCTCCCGCCATTCGTAAGAATCGACACTTCTGCACTTACAAGTCGATCTCCCAGTGGGATTCGAACCCGCAGGGGTGAGAGGCGAAGGTTTACAAGGCAACGTCGTTAACCATTCGGCCAAGGAGACGCTCACGGTCAGTGGTAAAAAGTCCGCTGGAGATTTAAGCCAGATTCTATACGGTGAACCTTCTCTCTTACCCCATTGTCAACCAAATTAAAAGGAGCAGTGTAAAGAAAAATCCCCGCCGGGCTATATACATAAATAAACTAGCTAGCTTTGATAGGCAATATAAATATAACGCACAAATAATCGTAAATATATGAATATAAATCACGTAGAAAGCCAAAAAACAGCACGTTTCTCACCGGCGCAAAGTCCCTTGGCAAGGTCCGGCACGGCATGTGGCAGCCCCTCCTCAAAATTAGTCATCATCATCAATCTGCAGATGTCTGTCCCTACAGCCCGCAAATATGCTGGCACAGTTCCATTGGCACCGATTGCATACAACACAATGCCCCGCCGTTTGGCTCTTTCTGCAGCATCTAAAGCAGAATACAAAGATGAAACACAAACTCCCAAAAAAACATACACAAAAACGATTTTTTTGTTTGTTTGTACATGCTATATATCAAGTCATGCACGAGTGACAATAATACAATATTCATAATCAATAACGGCAAATTTAAAAACTTTTGGGAGCTGACTGCCGTACTGGTGCTACCTTTAAAAGAGTAAAAAAAACAATTTATATATATAACATAAGCCACTAAAGGAATTTAAAGACTTCCAAAAATGGCAAAAAAAGCTATTTATGTACTTGTTTCTATAAAATTAGCGTCGTGGCAAAATAACAAGAAACCTATTGTTCATAAAACGGTTATTAAGAATAACTGTGTTTTAAAATATTATCTGAAATCCTAACTTACAAGTTATCCGGCTTATTTCTTCTGTAGGAGCAGTACCATACAAAAAGATGATCCCGATCTTTTTGGCATTGGGTCGTAGTATTTGAGGTCCATATTCTTTCGGTGGACTCAGCAACATTGCATGTATACCGTCTATAGCATTGGCAACATTTAATTCCGACACCAGTTGATCCCTGTGCATATTCCTTTGACCCATAAGCGTGACTCTTGTATTGACTTGTGCTCTGGTTTTGTAGGGTTGCGGGGAAGCACTGATAACAGTTTCGTTTCCATAAAGGATAAGACCGACGTTCACCTGATTAGGTGCTATGTTGACGTTATCCAACAGATCGATCAGATTTGGTTCAAAGGACTCAAACTCTGTGTGGGGGACTTCCCATGATCCAGGTCCTGCACCAGGAACCGCTATCACGATATCAGCTTTACCATTGCACTGTCCTGGAAAATAATTTTTTTTTTTTTATAATAAAGTGGTTCTGTGTATTGTTTAGAAAACATATATTTCATTACGTTGTCCCGCCTTAATTCCATTAAGAGATGGGAAAGCTTATATTAGCCTGATTTTAAAACGGATATTTCGCCAATAAAACACGCTTACAAACTTTTTTTACTGAACAAATGCTATAACCTGTTTAAAATTACCTACAATATGCGACTAATTAATTAATAAGCCTAATTAAGGTTTAATTTCATACCCCAGCCAACCCCGTTTTCGCTTCTTGGGGAAGGGGCTGGATGGGGTATTTAAGCAAATACGGTAATTTAACTTTTCATATAAACAAATCTGCCAATTATGCTTTTACACGCGTTCATTCTCTAAACATAACTCGTTACCTCTCCTTTTATATATTTATTTTATTTACTATATTTAAGAATAATCCATCTTCATCTTCTGGATCATTAAATGCTGACAATATCTTAACTGCATTACTGCATTACTAATATGAGATGTTTCATTTGTGTGTAGTGATTTACAATCTTCTTAACAAGAGGCACACTTATAGAAAAGCGTATACATATATCAAGGAAACGCTCTTTAATATAGTCTATACATATATGTTTTAATATGATCTTTGAACTTTGAGTATCGGTCTGAAAGAACTCTATCCAAGGAACATCGTGGCTTAATTAGTTAAATAAAAAAAGCCGTTTCAGTGATGTCAAAATGTATTTATATATATATAATATAGATGTCTTTATGTAACAAATTGCGTAGCCATTGTAGCCGTCTTGAAAAACTGACGACGACGGACATCACGTGTACGTGAACTTTTAATGTAATTAACTCAACTGAAATGTCCGTAATTTGAGAAGAATTTTAGAACCGGCACTTATGAAAGGACACCATCAAAGAAACAATGTGTCATACGTTTATTCATTCATTAGGAATAGCCCAAACTAAGGAGCATGCACAAGACATAATGCTAGGGTAGATGACGTCGGTGGTGACGAACGTTACAGACTTGTTGTTTAAAATGACTAGTTCATTCGGCTGTATAAGATATAATAGGTAGCGATGAAAGAAATTAATGAACGGCGCCAGTAAAGGTACATTTGACATACTTTCATTTATATCTGCATAGCAGAGAATTAGACGTGTTTACATTATTATTTGTAACTCTTTGTAAAATATGCGTCAATAAAAAGAACAGACCGTTTTATTACTATTGACTTAGGGGTTTCCAAAAAGATGTTTTAAAATGGTGGCCTTTATTTGTTTTCATTTTAGTAACGTCGACCATCGTGATTGACGATCAACCATGAAAAACACAAATATAAAGGGGCACCACCCAAGGATCCATGTGGCAAGATTATTTATTTGTTATCAAATCTACATTTTCGTGTGTTTTTTAATTGAGAAATGATAAAATTCTTAGTGGTTATTAAATATTAAAACATAATTGATAATTCAAATATACAGGGGATTAGAGAGAATCATGACTATAATAGCCTTTGCGTCCATTGTAAAACACGATCAGCCTGCGAGTAACTTGCAGGGTTTACAATTTCCGGCTGCTGATCAGTCATTTTCCACAAAACACCCCTTTGTCACATAAATGGAATGGTCTTAATTCAAAGAAGGAATTTGCGGGCGGTAAATATATCGATAACTATACATCTTGTTTTATTTGGTTATGAACTTATAAACAACTGCTATAATTCGTTCATGTTTTTTTATGTTTTAATGCAGTGTATATAAAGTTCGTCAAACCATACCGAAATGACATGGTCCCGTTTAGGAAAAAAAGACAATTATACTGTGTGGGATATATGATATATCAACGACAAAAACATAAACGATTCATTAATCCTGACACACCTGTGCTTAAAAATAGATACATCTGTCGGTCGGAAGTGTAACAACCACAGTGAGCAGCCAACCAAAACACGCATTTTAAACAATAGATATGCAATACGTATTTATCATATATTTCCCTATAAATATGTTGTTTTTGAATATACGATACGACATAGACGAAGCTAGTCATATCAATCAGGATTTTGTCGCCGGGCAATAAAACTTTATCACACTCGTGAAATAAAGGGTGAAAGAATATCATATATCGAGGAAATAACCGAATGTTCATCTCGACCCTTTTACCGGAGTGATACGGAAATAACCGAATAGTTACGATTGTGCTTGGTGTTTAAACCAGGTTTCTAGGGTGCACCAAACCTCACGCCTACACTATTTTCATTCCAATAAAACGGGACAGTGTAACTTACTTGCAAAACCGCCCCCACCCCAGCACCCCGCCACGCCCCCGTCAACCCCCTCTACTAAGCCTGTATCCGCAAAAGAAAACACAACAGTGTAGCAGTAATAGACAATATAAGTAAAATAGGATCTCTTAGAATCAACAAACGCATGAACAGACAGGATCATGTATATCGTCTCATAGTGTATAAATGTGTCAGGTGCACGAACAATATTTGTGAGATGACTATTTTCTACACTAATGTACGGTGTTCCGTTATAACCGTATCGACGTTTACAAGTCGATTCGCGATAGTATGATGGCGATGGTACGATGGCGATGATACGATGGCACGATGGTCCGTCGCGTTATCGCCACCGTACCATCGTCATCGTACCATCTAGCATCGACTAGTTATAGTACATTGTAAACTTGTAAACGCGATGTTAAGATGGTACGATGTTTCATCGTACTACCGCCATCGTGCCATCGTGCAATCGTTCCATCACGTTTACAAGTCGTTGCGTGATGGTACGATGGTATGATGGCGATGCTACGATGGTGATAACACGATGGACCATCGTATCGTCGTCATCGTACCATCGTCATCGATTGTACCATCGCCATCGTACCATCGCGCATCGACTTGTAAACGCGATGGTAAGATGACAAAATATATATATTAAATTCAAATGCATAAAAAGCCACCGAGAATGTTCTCAATGACAGGACAACAAGAGAATGAAGCGTTTAGGGTACGAAAATACAAGACAGAGGACAATCTCCACATGATGTCAATGCACCAAAGCTATAACTAAAACCAAAATAGCCAGCCATCTACAACGGATGTTAATGCAGCAACCGCTATAATAAAATCCAAAATAGCTTGCCATCTACAACGGATGTTAGTGCAGCAACTGCTATAATTAAAACCAAAATAGCTTGCCATCTACAGCGGTTGTTAATGCAGCAACCGCTATAATTAAAACCAAAATTACTTTCAGTGTACATTTGATGTTAATGCACCAACCACTATGAATAAAACCAAAATAGCTCGCCATCTACAACGGAGGTTAATGCAGCAACCATTATAAATAAAACCAAAATAGCTTGGCATCTACAACGGATGTTAATGCAACAACCGCTAAAATAAAACCAAAATAGCTTGCCATCTAGAATGGATGTTAATGAACCAACCGCTATAAAGAAAACTAAAATAGCTTGCCGTCTAGAACGGATGTTAATGCACCAACCGCTATAAATAAAACTAAAATAGCTTGCCATCTAGAACGGATGTTAATGCACCAACCGCTATAAAGACTAAAATAGCTTGCCATCTAGAACGGATGTTAATGCACCAACCGCTATAAAGAAAAACAAAATAGCTTGCCATCTAGAACGGAGGTCAATGCACCAACCGCTATCAGTAAAACTAAAACAGCGTGCCACCTACAGCGGCTGTTAATGCAGCAACTGCTATAAATAAAACTAAAATAGCTTGCCATCTAGAACGGATGTTAATGCACCAACAGCTAGAAAGAAAAGCAAAAAAGCTTGCCATCTACAGCGGATGTTAATGCACCAAACGCTATAAAGAAAAACAAAATAGCTTGCCATGTAGAACGGATGTTATTGCACCAACCGCTATAAATAAAACTAAAATAACTTGCCATCTAGAACGGATGTTAATGCAGCAACCGCTATAAATAAAACTGAAATAGCTTGCCATCTACAACGGATGTTAATGCAGCAACCGCTATAAATAAAACTAAAATAGCTTGCCATCTAGAACGGAGGTTAATGCACCAACTGCTATAAATAAAACTGAAATAGCTTGCCATCTAGAACGGATGTTATTGCACCAACCGCTATAAATAAAACTAAAATAGCTTGCCATCTAGAACGGATGTTAATGCAGCAACCGCTATAAATAAAACTGAAATAGCTTGCCATCTACAACGGATGTTAATGCAGCAACCGCTATAAATAAAACTAAAATAGCTTGCCATCTACAACGGATGTTAATGTAGCAACCGCTATAAATAAAATTAAAATAACTTGTCATGTACATATGATGATAATGCACCAACCACTATAATTAAACCCAAAATTACTTACCATGTACATTTGATGATAGGGCACCAACCGCTATAATTAAAACCAAACGAAACTCCATGTTCTGACACCGATATTGCAGATGTGTGCTTCCTCACAACGACAACTTGTTTAACAATTACTGCCCACACATATTTAAGTTAACAGACGACAACAATACATTTAATTGTCGCGTTATTAATCATAAAACGGTAACTTCGGGCAGACAGTCGTTTTTTACACACTTTAAATTTCAAAACTACACGTATTATTTTGTAATTATATAAACTTTTAAATAAAAAAAAGACTTGCATCATCATTTAATCTTTAATTGATCGTTTTGGTGATATTATGGATGAACTAAATAGTGATTTATTACCCTATTACGCCTTATGTCATATCGGGCTGGAACTGGAAACGGTGATGAGAAAATCAGGGAATAATGGAGAGAAATATGAACAATTAAATTGAATGTCATGTTGTTATTGATTCCCATTAAACTCAAAACCGATTCAGTGTCTAGTTCCCATTGGGGTGGGGGTGTGGGTGGGGTGTGTCGGGGTCGGGTTCCACCTTTTGTAGGGAAGGCCACCTCGCATCATTGTATACAAAAATCATTATATGATGCTATTAAATAAAATAAAATGTTTAAGGATTTTAATTAATCGTTAATGAAATAGTTTGTTCGGTAAAAACTCGATGGGTCGGTTAGTTGTTTGAAACATAAATCATTAATAATTATATTAATTAATAAAATATGATGCTTTAAGGCTGTAATAAATACTTGTTTTATGATCTAACTACACTTTTATTGAATAATATGTACAATTATTATACCTCACGTTTACACTCTTGTATAAATTGCCCATACCCTTAGCGTGAAGCAATTTTTACTGTTCATCGGTAAACATACGATTGTGACGTCACGGGAAGTATAAAAATAGGTTTTAGGTTTTTCCAATAACGACACGCTTCGGCAATTGGAAATCGGTGGACGCTTATTAAAATACAGTTGAAGTTATGTCAATCGTAAGACGCTTTGTTTACCAAACGACAATAAAAAAAATGTGGCGAGCAGATTTGTTACTTTCTCAAAACTGGTATAAAAATATAAATTAAAAATAAAAAAAATAATATTGCGATTTTTTCCCCTCGTATATTTAAATTTTAATCAAAACATTTGTTCGCTAAAATAAAATAAATATTGCATCCCAGTCTTCTCCTCGGTTGACATTATTTTCCTCAGGTTGACAATATCCACTGTCACCCTCATTGGGATGCAATATTTATATACTGTTAACTAACAGTATATATACTGTCATAAATAATAGTCCAATGGTCAATATGCGGCGTATTTAACTTAAGCACATTATTAGGGTTTTCTATGGAAAGCCTCGGCTGCCTTCTGTTGGCCTTTTGCATTTTGTGCAGTACGCTTTGTAAGTCGTTTTGTGCATTTTCTAAGTTGTTATGTGCATTTTCTAAGTTGTGATGTGCATTTCGTAAGTTGTTATGTGCATTTCGTAAGTTGTTGTGTGCATTTTCTAAGTTGTCTTGTGCATTTTCTCAGTTGTTATGTGCATTTAGTAAGTTGTTATGTGCATTTTCTATGTTGTCATGTGCATTTTCTAAGTTGTCCTGTGCATTTTCTAAGTTGTTATGTGCATTTTGCAAGTCGTCTTGTGCATTTTCTAAGTTGTTATGTGCATTTTCTAAGTTTTGATTTTCGTAAGTTGTTATGTGCATTTTCTAAGTTGTCCTGTGCATTTCGTAAGTTGTTATGTGCATTTTCTAAGTTGTCCTGTGCATTTTGTAAGTTGTTATGTGCATTTTCTAAGTTGTTATGTGCATTTTCTAAGTTGTCCTGTGCATTTCGTAAGTTGTTATGTGCATATTGTAAGTTGTTATGTGCATTTTCTAAGTTGTCCTGTGCATTTCGTAAGTCGTTATGTGCATTTTCTAAGTTGTCATGTGCATTTTCTAAGTTGTCCTGTGCATTTCCTAAGTTGTTATGTGCATTTCGTAAGTTGTGATGTGCATTGTTCAAGTTGTGATGTGCATGGTTTAAGTTGTTCTGTGCATTTTCTAAGTTGTTATGTGCTTTTCTGTAAGTTGTTATGTGCATATTCTAAGTTGTCTTGTGCATTTTGTAAGTTGTTATGTGCATTTTCTAAGTTGTCCTGTGCATTTCGTAAATTGTTATGTGCATTTTCTAAGTTGTTATGTGCATTTTCTAAGTTGTTATGTGCTTTTCGTAAGTTGTTATGTGCATATTCTAAGTTGTCTTGTGCATTTTGTAAGTTGTTATGTACATTTTCTAAGTTGTCCTGTACATTTCGTAAGTTGTTATGTGCATTTTCTAAGTTGTCTTGTGCATTTCCTAAGTTGTTATGTGCATTTCCTAAGTTGTGATGTGCATTGTTTAAGTTGTGATGTGCATTGTTTAAGTTGTTCTGTGCATATTATAAGTTGTTATGTGCATTTTCTAAGTTGTTATGTGCTTTTCGTAAGTTGTTATGTGCATATTCTAAGTTGTCTTGTGCATTTTCTAAGTTGTTATGTGCATTTTCTAAGTTGTTATGTGCGTTTCGTAAGTTGTTATGTACATTTAGTAAGTTGTTATGTGCATTTCGTAAGTTGTCTTGTGCAAACTACAAGTCGTCGTTAAGTAGACTTTTTATCGGAATAGGTTTTGAAGGAAACACCGGTAGAAATGGCGGCTCCGGGAGCAAACGCTATGCTCTGCATACTTTAACAAAATTGGGTTAGGGAAATTATACAATAAATTCTTAGAACAGAAAATTGATTTCAAAATGTGTAAGGGATTGTCTGACGTGGAGTTAATAAATCTTGGTCTGAAAACAATAGATCACAATAGGCAGTATCAGGAGGTGTGGTACAGGTGGCCGTGGGTACGGAAGATAAGGGGAGGGACCGGGAGACAAGGGTAGGGGTCGGAAGACAAGAGGACGGGAGTCGGGAGAGAAAGGGGCGTGAGGTTTTTAAAATAGCAAGTTTGTAAAAAAATAAAATGAATTATCATAGTTTGAGAGTCGTTTTGGGTAAAACAGTCTATATCCTATCAAAATCCATAATTGACCATTATCTTGTCTGCCGTACACGTTCTGTCTCCACGATAGATACGTTTATAGATTTTGTCCCTTGTTTATCAGTACTCTGAGAGAGAAGAGAGAAAAGGGGGCGGAGAAGGGAGATAAGGGAGGGAGAAGGGAGAAATGGGGGAGGGAGGAGGGAGAAGACGACCTCACGTAGCCCCTACCCATCAGTGTGGGAACTAACAAATAATAATAATAATAAATTGAAACATATTTTTAAAAATAAAAGTAATATTAACGTGCTATTTGTTGAAAACAAACATATTTTAAGTTTTCCTGAAAAAAGTCCCAGAGTATTTAAAATATGTTTGTTTTCAACAAATAACACGTGAAGTCCAGACTCTATTGAACCTATACCTTTAGGACGTCCTATTGGTTAAAAGATGGAGGGCTATTCACCTTAGGACTACACACAAAGACAAACAAATAACACGTTATTTTTTTATTTTTTTAAAAAAAATTCAGACCAAGATTTATTAACTCCACGTCAGACAATCCCTTAAACATTTTGAAATCAGTTTTATGTTCTAAAAATTTATTGTATAATGTACCTAGCCCAATTTATTTTATCTAGGCAGAGCATAGCGTCCGCTCCTGGAGCCGCCATTTCTACCGGTGTTTCCTTCAAAACTTATTCCGATAAAAAGTCTACTTAACGACGACTTGTAGTTTGCACAAGACAACTTACGAAATGTACATAACAACTTATGAAATGCACATGACAACTTAGAAAACGCACATAACAACTTAGAAAATGCACAAAACAACTTAGAAAATGCACAAGACAACTTAGAATATGCACATAACAACCTACGAAATGCACATAACAACTTACGAAATGCACATAACAACTTAGAAAATGCACAAGACAACTTAGAATATGCACATAACAACCTACGAAATGCACATAACAACTTACTAAATGTACATAACAACTTATAAAACGCACATAACAACTTAGAAAATGCACAAGATAACTTAGAATATGCACATAACAACCTACGAAATGCACATAACAACTTACTAAATGTACATAACAACTTGGAAAATGCACATAACAACTTACGAAATGCACATAACAACTTAGAAAATGCACAAGACAACTTATAAAATGCACATAACAACCTACGAAATGCACATAACAACTTAGAAAATGCACATAACAACTTGGAAAATGCACATGACAACTTAGAAAATGCACAAGACAACTTAGAAAATGCACATGACAACCTAGAAAATGCACATAACAAATTACTAAATGCACATAACAACTTACTAAATGCACATAACAACTTAGAAAATGTACAGGACAACTTAGGAAGCGTACTGCACAAAATGCAAAAGGCCAACAGAAGGCAGCCGAGGCTTTCCATAGTTTTCCCTTGTAATTGTATTGGCACCTATTACTCGTCCAGATCACCTACACTATTTTAATATACACATCAGGGTACTGCTGTTTTATTAAACATATTACGATAAGTCTTACATTTTAAAATCGTTCATCTTTTCCCCTAAGCATTCAATGTAGACCTTCAATATGTGCACGTGGTGCAGAACTATCACATGTATAAGAGAATGAAATGACATCACGTGAAGTCTAAAACGTCCAAATTATTACTGCATTACTGCAAGGACATAATATAAATATTAGATATTTTGATGTAGTATACTAGACTCGAACCATGGAAGCAAACAAACAATAACAAACACTAACAAAGGAGAAAAGTAGCAGACTCGGTTTCATGAGAAGAAATATATTGTGCAAACCTCTCACGTACCCAAACACCAGCTGAAACTTTATTCTACTTTACAGCCATAAAGAGTGGACTTGATGATCCAAAAGAACTGTAAGTATTAACCCTACTGATATGTATATGACCTTTGCAGCTGCTACACAGCACTAAATAAACGCTAGTGTGCATGTCAATAAATACTGAAAAGGGGATCACTTGGAAGCAACAGGCACAAACAAGAGAGAAAGTAGCAGAGACGGTTTGAATGAGTCTGTTCATGAGAGGTAATATAGTTGCAAATCTCTCACGCCCCATAACACCGGCTTAAGTGATATTCTACTTTACAGCCACAAACAATGGGCTTGATGATCCCAAAGGACCAGTAAGAAACACTACTGACATTTAATGTAACAGCTGCCACACAGCACTAAACAAACGCTAGTGCGAATGTGAATATATGCTGGAAATGGAACTAATATACGCATCAATGCCACATCTGCCATTCACCACACTTGTCATTCACCACACTTGTCATTCACCACACTTGCCATTCACCACACGTGTCATTAGACTATAGATACAAACTACTTAAACGTATAGTAAAATGTATATGACAGAACATCGCTATTAAGTGACGGATACATGTTTTTATTTATTACGTATCTATTTTGGTGTTATGGACTGCTAAATATATACGTGTGTGACTATAACACTTATTAAAACGAACAATAATTTCAACGTTTACAAGAAGCAAGGCGTGTGACATCACAAACACAAACGGGTTGACAATAGGGCTACCGCCTTGGAACGGTCAGAGGCAAAAACGCCGCAGAGGGGTTTAAACCAGGTTCTTGGGTGCACCAGACTTCATTCTTGCAATAATGTCATCCCAAACGGGCAGTGTAAATAAAGACATCCTCGGCAGGTTATATTCTCTAATAAACAATGCACCATTAATAGGCAATATTACACATAGATAATCATGTATATGTGATTATTGTATACTTTCATATTGTCCCGTTTAGTTTGCATTGAGCTAAGCGTGCAATATTCTACGATATTGCACGCATTGATAGTGCACGGGAACTTTTGCTCGTGCTTGCTAAGAGCCGCGAAATAGAAATAAGGAACTACTTTCAAATAAAAATAACGGAATCCTTCCTATAGTGTCAACAAAAAAATACGAGTTTTTTTTTCAACCTTTTATGGCAAAAATTGATAAAATAATTCAAATGGTCACTCACCCACTGTTTTTAACGTTATCGAATGGTAAACAAACTTCAGAAAATCGCTTGATTTTTTTAATGACGTCATACGACGTCGACGTCGTTTTCGGGCAAAATAATCATCCACACAAAATGAAACTGAATGCCAGGTAGGAATTCCATTAAAAGCTATAAAAATAACACAAATACAATGAAAAGTAATAGTCATACAATTAACATTGATCAAAAACAATATGAAAGTATACAATAAAAAGGTTATTGAATTTGTATGGCTAAATATTACTTGGAACTCGTTGTTTTAACGCAGGACGACTCGCAAGCTCGTCGTCCTTTGCCAAAACAACTCGTTCCAAGTAATATTTAGCCATACAAATGCAATAACCTATAATATTAAAAAAACATAGACAGCCACAATGCAATTAATCAATAATTTGGCAAAAATCAGAGCAATAAGAGAGCAAACCATTAAGAGTACGAACAGGAAAGATTGAAGACAAACATCAAACGTTACCGTCCTTTTCGGATTAGCTAATCGTCATCACTGGGTCCCAACTATGTCCGATCATCGCACAATCAAAGACGAAAGCATAGTGGCGAACTGTAAATGGGTCATAAACTCTTTTGGTAAACGTTTAATCAAGATTAAATGTGACAAAGACCGTATGCAAGTGGTTATGACCGAAGATCTTGCGAAGTGTGTACATCATATCACCATAGAAGTCAGTTTGTCATAGTCCTTGTCGCAGAAGAGTTCTTAAATTACTTTTATATTTTAAAAGCATATCAGTGTTACGATAATACAATTTCGCAAAGGTTTCTCGACGTATGTGGTAACGGTAGTCCTGATAGAGTAGCTATTGATTTATACAAAGATTACGAATATTAAAGTCATCAACTCGACTACAAATTCTAGAAAAAATGAATTAGTTGAGAAACATAGTTGCTCGGGGATAGTTGCTCGGGGAACCATCTAAGTTGTATACAGTTTTAAAGATATATGTTTCACCTCGGACCTCTTGTGAAAGTATGACTATGTCATAATAAATTACAAATTGCTGGAATTTGGAGAGTCCGTCCAATTTATTAAAATATGGACGGAAGCTGTAAATCTTGTTTTCCGTAATTTGTTTTACTAAATATAGGTCACATCAGACTATATACCAATTCTGTTTAAATGCCTTTAGATTTATATCTGTTTCATGAGTATTTCTAATTTACCTAAAGGAGTTATTTTGTAAGTTGTGAAGCACAGCTGCTCCCAAACGAATGTTGATGGCTCGGATTTATGAACATCTCGAATAAGTGAAGCAATACAACTGAGGGGCGTCCCGAAAAAAGGGATCAAGATAAGGATTAAGAGAAAATGAAAATTTAGCATTTTATTTATTCAAGCCTTAAGCATACATTTTATGACTACTGTGGTAACAATACGTTTTTTTAATTGTCCTTTCGGCTTAAGGTTTTACTTGACATTACATACATGTACATATAAATATAAATATTGAAGAAGACTTGATTTCACTGATAGCTTATGGCCAATTTATGGAGTGGTAGTGGTCCAGTGTGGTCGCCTCTTAAACATAAGGCCATGGGGTCAAGCTCCGGTAGCGAATCTAGATTGATACATTCATTCATTGAACAATATAAGACTCTATCGTTCTCTTTGATTTCACTTAGCAGTTTCTTTTCTTACGAGTTAGACCTAAAGTCCTGCCTTGACAACCATTTACGATATAAACAAGTTGTGTTATGCTAACTGTGACCTGTATGTTGGCTATGTGTACTGTTAAGGCTGAACACAACCATTCTAATATAAACATACATAAGAACGAAATATGCTTGTTTGTACTTTTCTCTAGAATATTTTGTATTGTATATCGCCTTGTTTGGGCAATAAACACGTCAATGTTATGCCAGATAAAATATTGAATTGAATTAAATTGAATATAAACATAATTACAAATAGGCTTCTTGTGACTAATGACTTATGAATAGTGACTAGTGACTAATGACTTGTGACTTGTGACTTATGACTAATGACAAATGACTTATTAGTAATGACTTGTGACTAATGACTAGTGACTAGTGACTTGTGACTAATGACTTGTGACTTATGGTGTGTGACTAGTGACTAATGACTAATGACTAATGCCTTATGACTAGTGACTAATGACTTGTGCAATCTTGGGTAAACTTATAAACTTATGCTTCACTTACTATGTTAAGAAAATATAAACTAAGACAAGTACAACGGATATAAAACTAATCCTTAATATTGACATCCTATCTCTCACCCACAAATCTGAAACCCTTTTTCATTTGTAAAATGAATGTTTTAACGACTGAAACCTATTTTGATTTTTAAACCACCAAATGCTGAAAAATAATATATCAACGACACAGTTAGTTATACTTCAATATCCCGAACGTCAACTGCCACTGGATTCAACGTCGAGTTCACTCGTGCCTCAAGAAAATAGTGCGTACTCTGTATTCACAAGATCACACAGATATCATGCTAAGCATTTACTCCCAAAGCATGATTTCCACCATTTTTACCATCTTTATACCAAGTATAAGAACGTGAACCACTATTGTGCTATTTGGTTATAACACCGACGTGTCGATTTCATACCCATATATTTCATTCTGTCCATGGAGTTTAACCAAATTATATTTATCAATGAAACGTTTATTGTTCACTGCTACATATGCAACTTGGAACTCATCCTGCAAAGGATTGTAGTCTTCAACCTCTGGATAACCTGACACACTATAACAGCCTGTCATTGAATAACAACTTATTGTATACACGTCCTCATCGTCAGAGTATGCTAAGATGGTCTCTCTGGTATATTTTACTCTTTTTCTCTTGATCACCTATCAGAAGAACACACTGCTCACCTGCAACCGACTTAAATTCCTCTTTTGGAATATTTTCCTTTGGTATGTGTTCCTAAAAGGCCCAGTCACACTCGGCCTGCGACCATCTTACGACCTCTTGAGACCTAAAAAACGGGGGAAATTGCAGGAAATCGTGTAACCAGTCTCGGGCAGTCTCATACAGTCGCCGGCGGTCTCAGACACTCGCATGGGCCAAAACGGTCGTGGCAAGGTTTTTGAGCATGCACAAAAACCTGGTTGCGATCGAAGTGGTCGCAGGAGGTCGCAAGAGGTCGTACGACTAGTTGCAAGCGATCGCAGATGGTTGCAGATGGTTGCACGATTCTCCGGCCCCACGCCAGCGCGACCTTGCGACTTGTCGTGCGAGTTAGTGCGACAAGTCGTGCGAGTCCAAGACCTCTCGTGCGTGTTGTCGTGGAGCCGTACAATCTCCTTGCTACACCCTTGCTACTGGTTGACCTGTGCGGACTGAAGACAACTGATTTGCTGATCTGTGACGGCACGGTTTTATATAACAGTCGCAGCTGGTTGAGACCAGTCCCAGCCAGTTGCGATCACTCGCACGACCAGTCGCAGACGGCTGAGACCAGTTGCAGCCAGTTGCGATCACTCGCACGACCAGTCGCGGGTGGTCGCAACAGTCTGCGGGGTCTCACGTAGTCGCACGACCAATCGCAACCAATCGTGCGATCAGTCACATTTGGTTGCGACCTATGGCACGATTGTCCTACGAGTGGTCGGGCGATTGCCTGCATCAAGTCCCTACCAAGTCTCATAGTGTGACCGATGCCTGCGGAAATCAGCGACCCGGCCGCGACTGACCTGGTCGCGCGACCTGGGGAATCGCAGGCTGTCGCAGCCCAAGTGTGACTGGGCCTTAAGTTTTAATATCTAACTGTGAGAAATACATTCTATTAAAATCATTTTCCCCAACTCAATTAAAGACGCTACAGTCTGGTATTCGTCAATAGCATAGAGGACGATGCGAATGCCCCCGTCTCTATGCGATATAACTTGTCGGCAAGTACGTCTTGTGTGTGAAGCCATCCAAAATGTCATGTCTTCCATATCTTTTCTCACTTTTAGTAATCTGTAATGCTGAACAAAATATATTCATGAAACAAATTATCAAAAAATAAGATAAATGTTTAACACATTTGATGGGTTTGTAAGAAAAAAACTAGCAATATTCTTCAGAATTAACTGACTGTTTGCAAAAATATTTCAGAAAAGTATAATCTTTACGATCATGTAGATCTTTGTCTCATTGAGCCCAGGGCTCAAATTTAGTGACAATATGGACTGGCAACATTTCGCCAGTTGCATGTTTTGTAACTGACAAAACGGAAACGTTACTTGCAATTTCTACTGTTGTACACATATGTAACAAATAAATACAAAAACACAAGATGATTCATCATTAGCAAACATGCTAGATTCCATATGTGTCATACAAATAGAAAGACATATCAGGAAACTTAAAAATATTAAAACACCATTGATATGAAAGCAGGTTTCCAAAAAAAAAGGCAGACATGGTATTCTAAATTAAACAGGGTATTTGGATGCACTTGCACATTTTTGCCAGTACTTGAACAGTTTACCGGCATTCAGAAAATGTTACTTTGCAGTTTGCCAGTAGGTCAGTTTAAATTTGAGCCCTGGAGCCCATTGTCACCTGAAATATAGTTTGGCAATTCAAGTGGTTGTTGCAATTTACAAACATCATTTTCTTTGTCATTCCCAGGGTCAACATCAGCATCAAAACAGTTAAAAACCGTAGACCTGCCGGATCTGGTTGCGGAATGTCCATTTTCTGTTGTGTTTTGTTCACTGTTTTGTTCTTTGCATTCATCCATCGTTTAAATGATATGGTTTTATTTCATTTCACTTTAATTATCTTTATAAACCATGGAATGACGTCATAACCCATGTAAATGTCGATGAATTAATCGAATAATTAAATACTTCCCTCGTTGTTTGCGCTTTGACTCTACTGCATCTTCCATCTTGAATGAATTTCCCGCATTTATTTTCCTCGTAAGACATATTTCATAAGTCATGTCATAAGTCAAAAGTCGTAAGTCAGAAGTCGTAAGACAAAGGTCATCGCTCAAAAGGTACCTATAGGCCTCCGTAGATAATTAACCAACTCTTATGCTTAATTCATCAAGTAAATATGCATAACTTTCATCATATGAACAAAAACTGATAATGTCACCTTTACGGTTTATCCAATATGTCACTAATTAAGTTATAGGAAAAAAACGCTCAGACAGTCTATTCGGCGCCGAACACACACATGTTTTATGTCAAATAAATGTAAACGATATTGATGGTCATATTTTAAAACAGCATTTACCTGAAATAACCTTGACCTTCGTGCGTATAAGCGTTTATTTAAATCCTCGCACTGGGAAACTTAAGGGAGCAGACCTCGGTTTTAAGTCTCATCCGACTGTGTAGTCTCTATCACCCAGCCGCATGCCCATCTTTTCTATGCTCACTCCTAAGTGACGCAGATTGCGCACGTCTGGGTGACAGAGACTACCGACTGTGAAATTGTTTTTCATATAATTCGAGAAGTTGTCCAAATTTGGTCCTGTACAAGACAGAACGCACGATCCCCAGATTACTAAACCAAGGTGCCAACCATTACACCACGGTGACACCTGCCAAAACATTTACCTACTGTGCATTTCAGGGTGCCTAGACGTCGAACATGATTCGAGATTTTGTTTATTACTTTCTATATGTTTTCATACCTGATATGATTAGATAGAATGAAAACAGACGCTCCTGGATCTGTTTGCAATCTTGCCGTAGCTATCCGTTAAGCTTCGCAAAGCCAAACATTCATTTTAACCCCACATGTTTACCTTGTAATTGTATTGACAGTCGAAAACCAAAATGGACTGTGCTTGTTCTAATTTTTTTTTTTTTGATAATGCACTTTCAATTGGATTCCACAAAAGGGGACATAATTCTTAACACATCATTGTCGGATGGTTGCGTGTAGTAAATGCTATACATCCTGTTTGTCTGTTGAATCTCGTTTGTTTGTTTGTATGTTTGTTTGTTTGTTTGGTGTTTTACGTCATTTTTTAGAAAGCTACAAAACAGTTACTCAATTACATGGCAGAAACAAAGCTACAATATAATAAGCAGTGAATGACAAGGAACGTTAAACGTCCACAAATCTGTCGGGCCATCACACAATCAAAGAGGAATTTAAAGTCTAGTGACGAACTTTAAACCACAAAACATGCAGTGCGTTATATAAAGACGTAACCTCTTTTTATAAAGTCCCTTACACGTTTGATATTGCTTACATGAATTGATCTACGAAAGTTTTAAATCACGCCATTATATAAGTCAGTTTGTGATAGTCCTTGACGCAGAACAGGTGTTAAATTATATATTCTTTTATATGTATTCTTAATCTAATTTGAAGCCTTCACATAAGTATCGCCTTTGTCGATATCAAGTCGCACTTTAATAATGCAATAGACTTATACAAATAAGCTTGGCATGCTTTCATTCATCGCAATTTATGGTTTGATTTTGTTTTGTTTATTTAAACATGTTATTGCAAAGTTCTATACACAATTACATATAGTTATACAATAGTATTTTCCCGTAAGTTAAATTCTAGATGTACATAAATTCTAATGAATTAAACAAACTATTAACATTAATTTCAAATTATAAGTTGGTGACATGTTTATTATTCACGAATAAAAATCGTATTGAATAACAAACACTGCTTGATCAATAAACAACTTAAGGCACGTTTTAAAATTTAGAATTTAGAAACTCGTAAATTAATGTATTCTTAAACGTACGATCTTTGTAAGATGGTTAGTATCAAACATGGTTCCCATGTCAAGATTCCAATCAAAGGAGAGAAAAAAGCATAATTCGTCGGAATTTGATAACAAAACATTAAGTTGCAACATGTTAATTTCTAAAAAAAAAAAAAAAAAAAAAAAAAAAAAAAAAATATGAAAATTACATAACCCAACCTCTTCAAATTTAAACATTATGCATTTACAAATTATAATGCAAATATAACATTAATCACATCTGAACATATAGCATCAATTGTGGGCATATCCGTCACTTTGCTGTACAACGTCGTCATTTCCGACAAACTATTGTCTATTAAAGCACAAACTGTCTCCGAGAGAAAGAATGTTAGAAGTCTGACGTTGTCTAATTGATAAGAGAGTCAGGTGTCTTGTATATTGCGCTAAAATAACATCATGCATCACAACATGTGTGACATATTTTGGAAATTTAATAAATAATAGCATACCATTTTGTCAAGTTTGCAAAAACGTACAGGCGGTGCAACAAAATGTTAAAAACTGACTCCAAATTAAAGGGGAATATTGGAATGTGAATTATTCATGAACAATATGGTTTTAGAAAATACCATAAGAACTTACTATTGGTGAATAAATCCTCAACCATGCATATTGGTGAATAATTTCTCAACCATGCAAAATTGGTGAATAAATCCTCAACCATGCATGTTGGTGAATAATTTCTGAACCATGCATATTGGTGAATACATTCTCAAAAATGCATAATCATACATATTGGTGATTACATTCTCAACCATTAATACTTGTGAAAAAATCCTCAACCGTGCATATTAGTGAGTAAATCCTCAACCATGCATATTGGTGAATAATTCCTCAACCCTGCATACTTGTGACTAATTCCTGATCGAACATGCATTTCAGTCGGGATATGAGGGATATGAGGGATGCGGTGACTCTGAATCCGGAGACCCATGGTCGAGCCTCACTGGCACCACTAGGTTACTTCCGTGTGTCTTTAAGGTACCGACCATTTTGATTTCGGGGGGGGGGGGGGGGGGGGGGGGGGGAAGGGGTGGGGCCTGGGATTTTTTTTGAAAAGATATTCTGGCTCTGACTTGAGCGAAACAAAATAAACAGTACTTCAAACTGTTGAAAAAAAATAATCCGGCCTTCTCTCACATTCTTGGAAAGAAATATTCTGGCTGAGTTCAATTAGAGGAAAAATATAATCTGGCTCCTTCTTTAGTCTATGATAAATGATGTAGATCTACTCAATCAGCCAATGGATTCAACATGGAAATGTTTAACCACAACTTCTGCTCTGAAGTTTATCGAAATCTCCAGTTGAAATGTATTTAGAAGACAGTGATAGTATTCATGGTTGTAATAAATGTGATGTATATAGATCATGGTAGTAATAAATGTGATAAATGTGGTATACACTGGCAAAGGTGGTAGTAAATGTGTTAGATAAAGTGTTATAAAGTGGTCATGGTAGTAATTTGGTATACATTGGCCATGGTAGTAATGAATGTTATATTCATATAAAGTCATGGTAAACTGAATGTGGTACAAGTAAGACAGTAATAAGGCTATTCTTTTTTGATAATTTGTTTTACGATCCTCCTTCCACAAAACGAAATTAGGTATTTTATTTTTCCGTAAGGAATTTAATAGTTTATTGTTTTTTACCTCCTCACAGATTGTAATAGAACATTTCATTCTCTTCCTTTCAAATAAAATAAACTATGCTTTATCAATTTTTTATTTTTTGTGTTTTTTCCCTTCCTCCTACAGCAGTTCTCTGCGTTGATGGTTCGCAAAACAAATAATAAAAAAATGGCCTAAATTTGATTGGCTTTGGTCATGGTAGTATGTAAATATTGCAATCCTGTGAGGGTGACAGTCTATATTTGTCAACCTTCTAAGACTATTTATTTTATTTTACTGAAAAATATCTTTGAAAAAGCTAAATATTCCTTTGAAATAAAACATAAGAAAACATTGTTACTTCTCTCTGTTCAAAATCACTATTCTCAGCACCTAGAAAATAAACTGTGTGTTCTTTCGGAATCCTCAGCTGTGAACTCATGAGTAAACTTTTCAACTCATCTTCAGAAAGTTGTGCAAACTGTGTCCGCCATTTTAGTAAATGTTCACTGATTTTCATTTGCGCATGTATATATGCACTGTTCAGCATAGGACACCCCAATAGTCATATAAACTTGCTTTGACTTCACAATCATAAGACGGTACCAATTATACTGGGATGACATTACTAAAAAGACCACTCCATGGAGACATTACAAGCGATGAGATATTACAAAAATGGGAAAATAACGGTCTGTGCAAACTTAACATGGGTTTTTGACATGAGGTATATTATTAATAAATTGGTATCAGTGGTCATGATAGTAATAAATGTAGTATGCATAGCTCATGGTAGTAATACATGGGGTATTAATTCAGTGGTCATGGTTACGTAATGAATGGGGTATTCAGTGGTCATGGTTACGTAATGAATGGGGTATTCAGTGGTCATGGTAGTAATAAATGTGATATACAGTGATCATGATAGTAATATTTATGATATACAGTGGTCATGGTAGTAGAAAATATGTAAAGAGTAGCCATGATAGTTATACATGTGATGTACTTTGGACATGTTAGTAATCAATGTAGTATGCAGTGGTCATGGTAGTATTACAATACAAAGGTCCTGGTACTAGTGCCATTGACTTTGTGAATATCATCGACAAGTAAGTGGACTTAAACCCCAGCATTCGGTAGGTGCTACCACCATTATGTATACACTGTAGCCAGTTAGTATTTCGTCTGCTTCAAGATAAGGATTTCAGCATTCTGACCAATCACTGTTCTTAATTTTACAGGTATAGATGCACCAACATTCAAACTTTGACAGTTAGAAATAAAAGTTTTGTTCTAGAAAGTATAGAAAATAAATACATTATATAATTATTTTGATAGATCTGTACAGAGTAATGTTAAGTGTATTTACATGCCAAATTTTATGGTTTAAAATTGCTTTATTATTTTGAAATTTGTGATTAAAAACCTCTCTGAGCAGCATAATGAATAAAATGATCAGAAAAGTTTCTCTGGGGCCATTTTTTTTATACTCAACGCTGGCTTTTAAGATGCAGTTTCAGCCACATGCAATGCCATGTTACAGACAAAGCTATGCGCTATACCCCAGTTTTAATAATAATGATATGGAACATGGTAGTCATTGTCCAGCACAAGACAATCCCCTACACCACAAACACAACTTCCAATCAATTCATAATTTAGAAGAGCAAAGGTGGGCTCACATAGAAATCAAACAAGGACAAGCATAACTAAAGATTAAAACCAGCACATGGAGTTCCATCCACCAAATATGAAAATATACATATTAAACCAGATCCAATATTCAAAGTCTGTTTCATCAAACATGGTGCCAGTTCATTCACATGGTCAAGTATTAATTGTGGAGGTTAAGTGCTGGTGAGGTGAGGGTGTAGGGGGTGCGGGGAGGGAGTGGTCAGTAAACATATATACCGAATATCGAAGCAAGACCTTCAATACCCCAGAAAGAATAAGAACTTGAAGAGGGCGGGGAACGGGAAGTGAAGTTTTACTGAATAGGAAAAAAACAAACAGAATTCATACAATATTTTCATTGGGGAGTCTACGGTGGAGCGTGTGTGTTCGGGGATGGGGATGGAAGTGAACAAAATGCAGACATAGTGACTGAAGAAAAAACAAACATAATAGAAGAAATATTTGTCTATTTATCTGAGGTGATGGTGGTGATGGTGTAGGAGTGAGGAAGGTGTGGGGTTTATGGGGCTAATGACATTTACAGGCTTGTATGCAGTGAGGTTCATATATGAAGCTGCTTAAAACACGTTAACTGAAACTCACAGTTGAAAACATGTTATCATCTGGCTAAAATGAAATAAAGTTATGAAACATGTGTCCTTGATGCTTAATGACATTTGCCAAGCTCCTTTCGTAGAGATATATTACTAGTGGGTATTGAAATAAATCGACTTGCCAACAATTGAATTGAATTGGGGTTTTAAGGCGCACCAACACATGAAAAGGTTATATGGCGCCTAAAAGGCATGAACATGCCAGGCTCATCTTCCATGTACATCGAGATAAAATATGGAAAATGGGCCTAGAACCTTCTCACCCTGAACTGCAGAGTTGCTGCAAATTCTATCGTAGAAACTCCATTTACGCTGGAGCCACGTTATTGTTTTTCTGCCACTGCTCTTTCGAGCGAGATAGCACATGAAACAATGCAGGGATCATGATGAAGACCTTTAATGAACATGAACAAAAAATGATAAAATGAACATGAATTTGGGGGGATTCTACCCCTCTGCCTATCCCTCCAAAGGGATCTGCAGTGGCCCTATTATTTGCCCCGTGACCAAACGGGGCCCCCGAGAACCACACGGGGCTTGCCAACAAATAAAATTATATAGATTCTAAGTTGAAAATATGTTACACTTTTCTAAAATACAATACAGAAAATATTTGGCCATAATTGCTAACATGCAATACAGAGATATGGAACATGTGTCTATTTACTGAAGTTGTATTAATAATTAACAATCATCTATTGAAATACAAGGACTTGCCTAAAAACTTTAACCAGAATTTTGAAGTCGAAAAAGTAACATAACGTTGCTTAGCGAGTTAATATGGAATATGTGTCTTCTATTGCCCTTGTATTCCAAGCTTTACTGAAGTTTTGTTGATGTACGACTTTCAGTTGTTAAAATACAATTGTCAAAAACAAACTGAAGCCAGAAATTCAAAGTAATAATAGGGTTATTGCTTAAGTGCAATACAGAGTTATAGATATACATGTGTCTACCAGTGACCTTAATGGTACTGATGACATAATTCAAGTTTCACTGACCAGTGGTCGCCGAAATAATTGGATTTGACCAACGTTGACGTCGACACAAACGATGAGTAGATCTACAACAGCTCTTCTTATTCTACGACTAGTAAAACATTAAACAAAATATTCTGGCTTTTAAGTTGACGAAAAAAAAATAATCTGGCCAGTGTACTAGGCAAAATAAAAATCCCGGCTTTAATGAAATGAAAAAAAAAATCCGGCTAAAAGGAAAACGCCAGGCTCCGCCCTATCCCCCCTCCCCCACCCCCACCCCACCCGCGCCCCCAAAATGGTCGGTCCTTAAGCAAGACATGTCACAAGGTTTTAACAAGAACCTCTATACGCAGACGACAAGACCTCGACATATTTTACCAAGTTCAAAAAAGCATTCTGACACGTATCCGTCACAACACCTAATTGTTTGTTAGTTTGATTGCGAACGCTAAAGTTTGCTGACAATCATTTTGAATTATAGTTATACAACTTTTGATTTACAAGAATTGCAACTGTCGTCTGCACACATTTTTGTACTGCGGCATGTTGAACGTTGGTTTAAATATAAAACGTGCAATTAAAGGGAATGTAGACATATTATCAAAAAAGAAGTATTTTTATTGAGAGCTCTGAAAAACTTGGAAAAGGATAAAAGAATTGTCAAAGTCCGTTGATAAACAAAGAATGTTGTTCCAGAAGAAATCTAGTCTTGATCATCTTCGACGCTTGATTGTAAATACAAACGTCTTGACCCTTTGTGCAGAAAAAAAACTGAAACCGGAAACACGTCACTGTATTTTTTTTTTTTTATTATAGTATTTTTGACCATCCACATTAGTTCGTCGATATAATGATGACGTTTCCCTCTTTGTTTATTTATTACCTTGGTGTCGTTCTGTCGTTCTGTATATCTTCGATAGAAGGTGTATCTGTATCGGCCAATCAGAAACGATACCGGCATCTCGGCAAATTTCAAACTTAGAAGAACTGTTCTTGAAAACTAGCAAGCGTCGCAGATGATCTAGACTAACCATTACATCACAAGAACTTTCAATCTGTGTTTATCTTCCGTTTTTGGTAATTCTGTCACGTTTTCCCAAGATTTTCAAAACTCTCAATAATAAGGCCAATTAAAGATCAAACTATCGACTTCAATCCTTAAAATAATCCCGTTCTTTAGTTGTATGGCATGCTGTGTGGCATGCTGTGTGGCATGTTGTATGGCATGTTGTGTGGCATGCTGTGCGGCATGCTGTGTGGCATGTTGTATGGCATGTTGTATGGCATGCCGTGTGGCATGCCGTGTGGCATGCCGTGTTACATGTCGTGTGGCATGCCGTGTTACATGTCGTGTGACAATGGCATGTTGTATGGCATGCTGTGTGGCATGCTGTGTGACATGTTGTGTGGCATGTTGTGTGGCATGCTGTGTTACATGTTGTGTTACATGCTGTGTGGCATGCTGTGTGGCATGCTGTGTTACATGCTGTGTGGCATGCTGTGTGGCATGCTGTGTGGCATGTTGTGTGGCATGCTGTGTTGCATGCTGTGTGGCATGCTGTGTGGCATGCTGTATTACATGCTGTGTGGCATGCTGTGTTACATTGTGTATGGCATGTTGTATGGCATGCTGTTTGGCATGCTGTGTTGCATGCTGTGTTGCATGCTGTTTGGCATGCTGTGTGGCATGCTGTGTGGCATGCTGTGTCATTTTGTGTGGCATTCTGTGTTACATGTTGTGTGGCATGTTGTGTTACATTTTATGTGGCATGCTGTGTGGCATGCTGTGTGGCATGCTGTGTCATTTTGTGTGGCATGCTGTGTTACATTTTGTGTGGCATGCTGTGTGGCATGCTGTGTGGCTTGCTGTGTGGCATGCTGTGTGGCATGCTTTGTAGCATGCTGTGTGGCATGCTGTGTTACATGTTGTGTGGCATGCTGTGTTGCATGCTGTGTGGCATGCTGTGGCTGTGTTACATGTTGTGTGGCATGCTGTGTGGCATGATGTGTGGCATGCTGTGTGGCATGCTGTGTTACATTTTGTGTGGCATGCTGTATGGCATGCTGTGTGGCATGCTGTGTGGCATGCTGTGTTACATGCTGTATGGCATGATGTGTGGCATGCTGTGTGGCATGCTGTGTGGCATGCTGTGTGGCATGGCATATGGCATGCTGTGTGGCATGCTGTGTTACATGTTGTGTGGCATGTTGTGTGGCATATTGTATGGCATGCTGTGTGGCATGCTGTGTGGCATGCTGTGTTACATGTTGTGCGACATGCTGTGTGGCATGCTGTGTGGTATCATGTGTGGCATGCTGTGTGGCATGCTGTGTGGCATGCTGTGTGGCATGCTGTGTTACATGCTGTGTGGCATGCTGTGTTACATGTTGTGTGGCATGCGTATGGCATGCTGTGTGGCATGCTGTGTGGCATGCTGTGTGGCATGTTGTGTGGCATGCTGTGTGGCATGCTGTGTGGCATGTTGTGTGGCATGCTGTGTGGCATGCTGGGTTACATGTTGTGTTACATGTTGTGTGGCATGCTGTGTTACATGTTGTGTGGCATGTTGTGTGGCATGCTGTGTTACATGATGTCGGGCATGCTGTGTTACATGTTGTGTGGCATGCTGTGTTACATGTTGTGTGGCATGCTGTGTGGCATGCTGTGTGGCATGCTGTGTTACATGTTGTGTGGCATGTTGTATGGCATGCTGTGTGGCATGCTGTGCATGTTGTGTGGCATGTTGTGTGGCAACCCTTTCACTGCCATGGTCGAAAATATTGATTTTACGACCAGTGTAAACCCAGATTAACATGCACACTATGTACAGGCTGATCAGGATTTACACTGTTCGCCACTCAATACGAATATAATATAAAATATAATTGGAAGGTTTGAATTCGAAATTTAGCAGACGACTTTTGAAATTTGGCGGCAAAAGGGTAAAACAAAGTGCATCAAGCGCAATATATTTAAACATCAAACAAGTTATAAATATAGCATAGAAAGAGGTTAATGTACGTTTACAATTCAGTTCTACAAATTCACGATTCCTTGTTACATACATTAACTTAATAATACATTAATTTCATAATAACCACAGTTACTGAGGCATTAATATTTATAACAAACATGGTCAAATGACAGGCAACTTATGTAATGCAAAACATGTCCATCTGGGACATGTCTGTCACTTTAATCGGTTTTAAAGGGACACACGGCAATCTTGATTATTGAAGAACGCTTGGCGTTAAGCTAGCTTTTTTTGAATATTTGCAAATCATATTCTAATTTTCTAAAATTGAATAAAGCAAACCAATTTGTTTGTATTTATTACGTTATTACGTCACTTTAACGTCTCACTAGTGAATTAATCAACACTATATAATATATGTAGAAACGGTCACCTGTGGACCACTGCAAACATACTATAAAATGTTCATTGGTCTTTAAATCTCCCCTCAATCTGCAAACCTTCCTCTGATGCTCAGAATATCCACAAAAAATCAAAAGTGGACCAGATTAAAAAAAAAAAAAATCCAGTCTTTTTCAGCACCCCTCAAAACTAGCTCCATTTCACTGATACTTCAACTCTATTCCTACCCATTTTCAAATTTTCATATCTTCCTCGAAAATCACCCAGTAGCATCCAAACTTGGCAGAAGTCATGAACATGTTCCAATCTTGTCACCTGAAGGCAGAAATAAGAGAATGATTGCACATTTCCAAGTTGAGAGCAAACCGATTAACACAGCCCTAGTTTTTTACGGTGTACGAATCTTCCTACCGTCATGGCCAAGGGAGGTAATTCTGTAGTGAGACCTTAACGTCCATTTTGGATCCAGTGCTTGTAAAAGGTATTCTGTTCAATGTATGCTGTTCTCTACTATATACATTTATAAACTAATATTTGAGTATAAACCTTTAATTATTTTAGAGTGTAACCCCTTCCCCCTTGAATCCGGAATACCAGATAAAACTGTAGAGAATCCGGACTACGCTCTAAATTACAGCCTGAATCCGGAATAATAGTGTTTGAGTTCAAACTGCGTCCTGATTAGGCTTGTCGGTATTAATTGAATTGAATTGAATGTTGTTTAACGGCTCATCAACACAGCATAGGTTATTTAGAGCCGCCCCAGAGAGAGGGGAAGGATACATGGGAATCCGGGAATCGTGCCCTACTCTTATTATCGAATAGATTCCTATGGTTCTTTAACGTGCTCAGAGGATAGACCTATGCACGTGACCGCCCGGTTTACGTCCCCATCCGACGGACTCGGCTAAGGCAAAGTGTCTTGCCCAATAACGCACCGACGAAACCGGTATTTATTGACATGCATACTAGCGTTTGTTTAGTGTTGTGTGGCGGCTATAAAAATTCGCCCTAAATTCAAATCAGTAGTGTTATTAGGGATAATCAAGCCCAATCTTTGTTGCTTTAACGTAGAATGCTTAAGCCGATGGTAGAGGGCGTGAGAGGTGTTGCATCTTACATTATTATACCTCATGTCAATCCCCCATGTTTGCTATTTAATAGTTCGCGCTGTCGTACGCCGTTGTAATGTCACACCCTGGAGGGCAGCATTTTTTTTAAATGTTACCGTCCCAATCGCATCATCTCGGAATGAGCAACACGTTATGCGTAATGTTGATTAGAATGTATCATGTTATTTGTATTTTTAAAATATTGATGTAGTGTGCAATTATTTTTTAAAGATAGGAATAATATGTGTGTTGACCATAACGTGTTATTTAAATCAAAACCGCTTAAAAATAAATAAAAACATCCTCTTTTTCACAGGGAACCCAGAGCGCTTAATCCAAAAAAAAAAAAAAATCCTTTATATAATATATGAACTAGGGTGTTAGCCAATGTCAATATTTTACCACGTCTGTGGACCACAGTGAACGTTTACTATTTTAGCCGTTTTTAACTCCGTGTCGATAGTACACGCACCTAAAACTATTTATCCGTGTAGCGGAAACACTAATGATGCTATCTGACTATATGTCTCCTTGTGATATCGCGTACACGAACCACAAACCGAAAAATAGATGAAGAACAAGAATCACTAATGTTGACAGTGTTGAAAATGCCGGAATCGGAAATGGCTTAAAATTTCAAGGGCAAAATAAATGACGCTTTCTTATTGGCTGAACAATGATTGTCGTTTATGTTCAGCCAGAAAGCATCATTTATTTTGCCCTTGAAATTTGAAGCTATTTCCGATTCCTCTTCATAAATAAAAATTCAGTCCAAAATGAAAGTGTCTATACATGTTTTACTATATAACCACAAAATTGTCTGTGAAACTTGACATCTCTGCCCACCCGTGTTCTCATTACAACTGGTGTTTATTTTATGATGCAACCAATGTCTTCATCACTGGACATGTTATCGTCGTCCTCTTCTGCAGATATCTCCCAACTTCCATAATCGTATGTGTCTGTCATTGAACGTATCTTCGTTGAGAATAACTGAGTCCATGTTTTTTCGGAATTCGTTTGATTAACATGAATGGCATCTTCATCGGTGAAGCTTTCGTCGCCAGCTGAAATGAAGGTCAAACCTGATTGTACAGCTGACCCATGTTGTCTTCATTCAGGGCTGTCGCACACACAATAGCAAAACTATCTGTGCTTGAATGTTTAATGACATAGTAAATCATTTGCATGGATTTTGAAATTGTCATATCTCTTTTGGAGTAGGCTCACTGTAGTTGGTTTACTGTACATTGCCTTCAGTAACAAACAAAATACTTTATCTTTGCGATTAATAGGGTTGTATCGTCTGTATTGCCGTGCATGTTTTGCGATAAATCATTTTCAGTTTGTTATATTTGTATCCAGAGATTCACAGATGTACGTTAAATATCTATATATATCGTTGGAATATGTAAAGATAAATGCAAAGGCCTGAATAAAAAAGAGCATTTACATGCTTTATGCCGGATATTTTTCACAAAAAAATGGCACTCTGCAGAAAGGATTTATCACACATGATTGCCTCAATTCTGGGAAATGTCCTTTTAGTACATTGTCTAGCACATGACGTTCCTCGACTTTTGAAAGAAAAAATGAGGTTTAGAATACCACTTTAGCCGGTGCTATAGTGGGCGTGAGAGATGTTGCACCTTATATTACCTCTCATGAACAGACTCAATAAAACCGAGTCTGTTATTTTTCTCATTTTTTTGCGTGTGTTGCTTCCAAGGGATCCCCTTTTCAGTATTTATTGACATTCACACTAGCGTTTGTTTAGTGCTGTGTTGCGGCTGTAAAAGGTCGCACCGTCTCCAAATCAGCAGTGTTTTACTTACTGGTCGTTTGGGATCATCAAGCCTAATATAATAAACATGGTACCGCAAGGGGAGATATGCCTATTGATTTCTGAAGAATAACACATTCGCTGATTCTCTCTCCGCTCTCACTCTCTCTCACTCTCTCACTCCCTCTCTCTCTCTCTCTCGGTTAATTATTAGCTTTATATTGTATTATGTTAAACACTTTAACAGTTATGTACTATAAACTTGTTATACCATGTTCAAGAAGACACATATATACAAGCGTTCAGCTTTCTTCCGAATCGTTATTAACTGTTTAGTATTATTATCATGGTATGACTATGTATATGTACAAATTGTGAATAAAATAGTGCTTAAACCAAGCGTAATCTTTGTAGCTTTACTGTAGGTCATATACAATGTACCGCTATTGCATTTCCCATAGGCCTCCATTATAGCCTTTCGGCTAACAATCCCTATTCCTATATCCGAACGGAGGACAAACCCTAACTTTTTTAAAAAACTATCTTAGAGACACTCAATAAATGCTTTCAGCATCTAATATTTCACTGAAGGTCTCCCCCCCCCCCCCCCCCCCACACCCCCACCCCGCACCCCACCTTAGAGACACTCAAAAAATGCTTTCAGTGTATCTAATATTTCACTGAAGGTGCACCCCCACTTAGAGACACTCGAAAAATGCTTTCAGTGTATCTAATATTTCACTGAAGGTCCCCCCCCCCCCCCCGCAGAATAGAGTAAAGAAACATTACATTACTTTTTACAAAAATACTCTCAGCAGAATTGTTTCCATAAAAATGCAAATTTCAGTCAAAATATCCTAAATCAACATGTTTTATGATGGAAATATAATATTTTGATGTTTTATGGGGATCTGATATGATTTGGGTAATTTAATCCAATCAGAATCTACCTTACACTATGACTATACAAGATACAAGATTTTACAAGATTTTATTAACCAATTAAGGGCCCTCAAAGGAGCAAGTAATTTAGTACAGTGATTGCAATGATTGGTACAATAACAAAATAAACCAGAGCACATACACTGAGCAGAGTCGCCTACAGTACATTAAACTATAATCATACCAGTTATTATATATTATTATATATAATGACTATTAGGGTTAATTGTGTTTTTTAAAAGACTGTATTAAGTAAGTACCTAAAGCTTTCAGAATGTGTATATTTTCACAAGATAATAGCCAAATAATTGAGTATTCAAATGAAGGCTGGAAAAATTAAAACATTCTGAAGATATGCATGTTAATAAATTAGTTCTTTCATCTGAATAATAAGGACATGTTAGGAGAAAATGCATCTCATCATCTATAGAATTACTGGTACAATGTTCACACAATCTATGTTCCACCGGAGTATTAGTATACCTTCCAGTTTCGATTTTAAGTCTATGGGAACTTAGACGAAATTTAGCAATGGCATTACGTTTTTCAAAATTATCAATACTACACAGGTACTCTTCTAATTGGAAATCATACCGCTTACGACGGTGCGATGGGGCGTGAGAGGTGTTGCGTCTTATATTACCTCTCATGAACAGACTCAATAAAACCGAGTTGGCTAGCTACTTTTCTCTTCTTTAAGGAGATGAATTTATATAAATAAGAAAGCTTGTTTTCAAATCCTGTCCATGCATTAGTAAACATTTTGTTTATCATATTTCTTGAAAAAAATAATGGGTAAACTATATTATGTTCCTTTTCTTTAAATATGTGTACAAAAGTCAACTCAGCTAGAAGATTATATTTTAATATTTCAATTACCAAACGTAGTGTACTTAATTAAGCATACGAAACACGTAAACTATAAGCTAGTCAATCAAATCGAGGACTCAATGTCAAACTATTGTATCTCGTTGTTTATTTATAAATATTAACAACAGTTTCGCATTCACCCATAGAAATGACAACTTACATTGTAACCCATATCCCAAAGATCCAGTCCTGACATTGTAATTGACCTTAAATTAAAATAAAAAACATATACCTTATTTATGACAAAGAACGGTCTTTGTTATGAGTTTCATGACAGTATATACAGACATAACATGGCTAGGAATTTGACCTGATTGCGTTTTTTCCTTATTTGCATCTCTTATGAGCGTGCTGTCGTATATTGTCTTTTTTGTCTTCATCTTGTTTTCTTTTTGATCATGTTCACTGCCATTCGTTATCCACTTGACACGTTAATTGGATATTTGTTTGCTTGAATGGTGTTTTACGTCCTTTTTAGCACTTTTAGGCTATATATGACGGTCAATGTTTTCGTGGTAGAGGCAAACCATTCCATTTTTCCTGTGAAGAACCAGTACTGTATACCTCCCGCCTTCCCTAAGAATCGACCCTCCCGCCTTCCGTAAGAATCGACCCTCCCGCCTTCCGTAAGAATCGACATGTTCTCACTTAAAGTCGAGCGCCCGGTGTGATTCGAACCCACAGCGGTGCGAGGCGAGAAAGTTTCAAACGCAGCCAATTTACTCAGATCCCGGCCCCGGACAAACTTTTGATTTTGGAGATAACTTGTACATAAAAGCATGAACGAGAAAAGAATTTAGTACGCACATATTATATAGAAAAGGTAGTTTAAATGCAACCTTCTAGAATTTAAATAATTTTAAGTACGATAAGTCTAAATTATAAGGGAGTAAGCATTGCATAAAAATAGTTTTAATTACATCGGAAATCGTTTCTGTTTGAGAATGTGTTAACATTTTTCAGATTATTATTTAATAAATAGGTCATGGTTTTTTTTAAATAACAAATTAAAAGATGATTCATAATTAAGATATTGAGAGTCCAGACAAACTTAAATAAGGATGAAAGAATTATCAAAATCAGATGATAAACAAAGAAGATATGATCATTTGAAGGTTCCATTACGTGGTCCCGCCTTAATTCCATTAAGCGATGGGAAAGCTTATCAGAATATTATAATGGATACTTCGACAATAAAGCAAGTTTAAAATATATTTTGTTTGAACAAATGCGATAACCTGTTTAAACTTACCTATTAAATGTTTTAATTTTACAATATGCAAACGTTTTAAGCTGAAATTAAGGTTTTATTTCATACCACAGCCAACCCCGTTTTGGCTTTTTGGAGAAGGGGTTGGATGGGGTATGAAAGTTAATACGCTGACCACGTAATGTGTTGAAAGGGATATGGGAGCCGCCATTTTGAGAGTTATGACATCACACTTTTAAATGCCCATATATGGAATATTTATAAATCAGACAATTTACTGATTTATAGGGAAAACATGACAGCATTTGTATGAAACATATGTATATTTATGGATGCCAATTGGCGGCTCCAATATCCGTTTTAGAACAACTTTCAAATGGTCATATCTTTTTTGTTTATCATCCGATTATGATAATTCTTTCAACGTTTTCCAATTTTTTTTAGAACTCTCAATAAGAGAGCTGTTTGGCTGTGTCGCTACATTCCCTTTAAACACATGTATAGGACGAGTATGTCTTGCACATGTCCGTTTTCTAAGATCACCCCTCGTATAGTAAAATTTGTTATAACATCAGTTGCACGTTGCTTGTAAATCGGACGTCTGTATTAAAAAAAAAATCGAATCCACGTGCTGACCAATGGTGTTGTATGGTGATAAAATGGTATGTTCTATGTCATAAAGCATATAATAAGTAACAACCCAGCTTGCATGATAAAAAGACAACTGTGCGTAAGTGGGGTTGGGGTGGGGTGGAGTAGGGTGTGGTTTGGGCGTACGGGCTATTTTTATTATTTTTTGAGCCGTCTTTTGACGACCAGTTTAATCTCCCCGTCAATAGGTGAAGCAAGGGTCGGGGAGGACCATCCCTTGCCACACCTTACAATATTTTACAGCATGTAATATTCATTTACTAAACACATACATATATATTTACAATTCAGCATCATAAAATGATAATACAGAATAGATACATGTATTAGATGGTTGAGGCAGGGGAGATGTTAAAAAAAATAAGAGAAAAACTCTTTAAACTACATTTTGATTGCCGTCCTCTAGCCCATCTAATTATAAAGTTGTATAAATTACTGTTTAATAAACACTATTTATATAGTTAATATATACATGTATATACGAACATACCTATACACACACATATATATACATATATTTACATATATACACATATATACACAACTGTCAGTGTCTTGGTTCATTGTAAGAAATTATAGGGGTGGATGGAAAAAATGTACGGGCTAATTTTGGTAAAACTGCTAATTCTGGTGCTACTTTGCTTAATAAGAACAAGATAAAAACCATTTAAAATCATGGAACTGAAACATTATCCCATAACAGGATAATGCAATAACGCAGACTGCGATCGCATAAATGTATTTCGGTACCAAATTATAAAGCGGTACCAAATTCCTAAACGGTACCGGGAGCAATTTCTGAATTACACGAAAGTTAACGCAACAACTAATAAAGTAGTCCGGCAACCCTTCTTGAGAGCAGGCGCGTAGCTACCTGTACGCAGAGTACGCAGTTGCGTACACATTGTCCCAAATATTGAAAAAATTAAAAGTCCAAAACTGCAATAAAGACAAGAGCTAGGGTGGTCAGGTAACTTCTTCATTTAGCTCACTTTTTTAAAAAAAAAATCTAGAAAAAACATAAAATGCAGAGACAAAACCAGCCTCATTTGCTTGCGGAAATGCCTCCAGATTGCACCACAGACGGTCTAAGATAAAAAAAAGTTTAGGGTGTGTGCCCCCGGACCCCCTAGACTGTTAGCGTAACATTCCAAAGTCCCTAGCTACACCCCTGTTCTGTAATCGGTTTCCACTTTTTTCAGATCAACCTTTTCGGTAGCAAGTATACTGGTACCCGATACGCAGTATAGTCTACTGGTCCCTGAATTGCGGGATTACTAATGAAGCTGGTAGAGAAAAAACCCAATGTACGGTTTTATACCAAAAACCGCCGTGTGGGTTCATAGCACGTGCTGCGTTCATAGCACGTGAACTGCAACTTGCTTTGTATGTTCTTTAACACTAAATTTGAAAACGTGTATAAAAACAAAAAAACTTCCTGTTCTGTTACCATGTAAATATTAATTTACCATGTAAATATTAATTGCAATGGACAGTAAACAAGCAGCAATATAAAATGTCAGAAGAAGCACTGCGCGTGTCGGGCAACTTGTGTTCAATAATCGACCATCAATTTATTATTGGGTGACTAATGTCCTTAATTATCGATTATGCATCATAACAATGTACGTTGATTAATATATATTCACAAAAACCAGGTATAATAACATTTTTATTGCATGTCCATGACAGGGCATGTGACAATCGTCATACCTGATGCGCATGTGTGAGCATTTGTAACAAAGAGTGTGATACATTTGCGCAAAATATATGCACTAATTTGTATTTTATTGGGCAATCTAATAATAAAACAAAAGCGAGAGTCTTTTATTGCGACCCGAGTGTGGCATAATAAGGGTGATATATAAGATACACGTCAGGAAGGTTTCAGTTAGTTGTTGACATTACTCAGGAACGTACACACGTCTACTATTCGGTAAGCAATTTTGTTGCGATTAGGTTTTTAATTATAATACAAATATAAAATATATAGTTTTTAATCATAGTGCTATTTTTCAAAAAGGATATGTTATATATGTTGATATCAGTGGAACTATAGTGTTTGTGCAATATTGTTTAGAAGTTTAGAACATTTATTTTGCAAATTACTCAGTACATTTAAAAACGGAACATTTTAGATTTTCGATTATTTTTAGTCCGCTGTTTTTGTTTGTTGGCAAATCAAGATTGTATTTTATGTTAGAACACAAGTCTCTTTGTCACAAAGGTTATATTAACATATGTCGATAAACAGTTGCATAAGATTTGCTCTGCTTCTTTCAGTTAAAACAGATTTTGCACGAGGACTTTAATTCCACTCTAGAAATTCAAATAATACCAAGTGTTGCGCTTTCAAATGTACACTGAGTGTATTTAGTTATGGTTGATATAAAATGAACACTTTTTATCTATATAACATATATGCAGCTGATGTTATTATAGCCGAAGCTGGTTTAATCTATATGTGGGCTGGAGTCATAATTATTCACGGTGGATTTTTTCAGCAGTATTGAATTCATTGGATATATTAAACATGTTTTTCATCTATGTATAATACTCAAACCTATATTCTCGACCGTTTGTGAAAAGAACTGCAACTAACAACCTTACACCTATTCTGCAACAATATTATGATGCTCTAACTGTGGGTCTCCGAATGTACGTGTTCCTATATACTGTAGTAAACCTATAGTAAATAAAGCATACACTGAAACCTGTATTAAGACTACTAAAATGAAGATAAAACACGAGCCTAGTAGCGCAAATGGTCTCTCAATAAAAGTACAGATTAATTTTAAACAAAACAATGGAAACTGAAATGGTGGGCTCTGAAATCAAGCGGTCTCTTAATAGAGGGGGTCTATTTTTAGTGTTGTTGTTTGTATCTCTACCGTCATTTATACAATCAAATATAATTGACATTACTTATCTAAAATGTTGTGTATAATATATATTTTTGAAGATGTTTTCCTCGAAAGCGTTCACATGTTTTAAACTGACTGGATTTTCAATTGGCGATATCTAATCTTTCTCATAACTCTATTTCATTATTTCTCTATTTTTTTTTTTCTGCTATACTAGTATATATCGTTTACTTATTTATGTGTTTTCGTTCTCAGTGTAGTTGCCATTGTATCTTATAACTCTCTGCCATTTGCAATTTCAAAACGTTAACTGGTAAGGGTTTACTCCAATGATGGTAGAACCTGTTAAACCGACCAATTTGTCATTATAATATTTCTTGCGTATATATGTTGATATTACTCTGTATGTAAACTACTGGCAATAAACTATGTTTAAATCAGAGGCGGTCCCTTATTAAGCTTGACTGTAGATGATACTGTTTGTATCTTATTTCAGGAAATACAATGTTGTTAATAGCTGTGTTTGCGGTGATCGGAATTAGCGGCGTCTCAGGTAATTATAGTTAGATATTTTAACTTCTCCTAACAGAATTTTTTTCGTTTTGGTCTCCTTCCGAACAATTATTTTAATATACGTCTTTAATGTAAAACAATTGAAATAACAAAACTCTGAAACGCCACCTTCGCATATTACTTTAAAGAAACGAACCCGCCAAATAACAGCAAAAGTTCACTACAAAACCGTAAACCATTTATCAAAACTCTACCCAGGTGTTCAGGTCATATAATAATGTACTTGTATCGATTAAAAGTATAAGTTTATTAACGGGTTCTTCAAATACCCATGATTGAATATGCGTAAAATGAATTCTAATTGGTGGTTTTCAATATATGCAATATATATTCCATTATAAACTAGGAATATACATACTTAAATTGATGTATATACTTAAATTATCGAACTGACTTGTTGTCCATGGTGTTCAAGTGTAAATAATTGATACATTTATAGGCGTACATATACTCGTAGGTATTTGCATGAAACTTTATACAAGTAAAGAACACAATCGAACGACATGCAAACAAACGCGCCATAATTCTGGGTTAATTTTTCAACAAATTATATCCCTGTTTGTCTTTGTCATGCATTTAATGTCCGGTACATATCCGTGAAACTGTTTAAAATTAGCTTTTCCTGCCCTGAGCATATCTCTGAAACAATTTAAGGTTATCGCATGAAGCTTTATGACAGTAAAAACGACAATCTTATTCACACAACAGCAGAGCAGAGTGCAGAGCAGAGGCCAAGAACCACATCTCCATGATACATTTTTACAAAATTATTCCTTGTTTATGTCTTTGTCACGCGTTCCATGTTTGAAACACATTTTAATCACAGAAAAAATAGACCTAATTCATATTGATATCCAGTATGAGAGTTAGTTTCCATAACATCATAGTTCTTTCAGAGAAAATAATTTTCAAAGAAAACAGTTGAATTTGTAATTTAGCTCAATATAACCCAATGCACATTATTATTAATATATATATATATTTTTATTATTATTATTATTATTTATTCCAGGACAATGCAGAGGAACAGCAGACTTGATATTTGCTATACCTGGCTCGGATGTTGTACCCGGACAAGAATTTTTCCCATTTGAAAGGTTTCTTATCAACCTTGTAAGCTATTTTCAAATTGACCCAGATAATGTAAACATTGGTTTAATTCTTTACGGGAGAGAGCCTATCGCCATAAATTGGCCACAGCCTTTCAAAACTGCAAAACAGACAAATACGCGGATTACCTTGATGAGTCAAAGACAAGCATATGCTGACCAATTGAATGGCGGAAATGACGTTGCAGCCGCCATAACTCTGATGCATCACATGTTCCAAAATCCTGCCGGAAATCCGGTACAAATGCCCAGACCAGGTGCGCAAAAGATTGGCGTGGTGTTCACATACGATAGTGTGCCATTAGACGGTCGACTCGGCGTTTTAGAGGCAGCCACAAATGCCAAGTTTGATGGCGTTGTCATGTATGCCGTTGGTAAAGGAAAATCAGGCCCGGAGTTTTCATCAATCGGATCCGATTATTGCAAATCATTCTCAATGGGACGATTTATTGATGGACTTCCGAGTGTTTTGGCCTTCCTAGGAAGTAGTATATGTACAGAAATGGACCCCATGGTCAATGTTTCGACAGCCAACTGTTTCCCACGTAAGTTTGGAATAACTTTCAATAATCGTCAAGTTAATAAATTGTTTATATTAAAAATTATAACACATTTAGTTTATATAATTTTTTTCAAAAACAAAATATTGAAGTTCATCAGTTTTTGTTTTGTAGTTCACGTAATCACTAAAAGCACGTTCCATTGTTAATTATAAATTATGCCTAGCGCCGTTTCTTTTAAACGCATTGATCTTTGTGCTTTATTAGCTTCAAAAATATCGTGTTTGTTTTCATAATATAATAAAATAATTAAGTTTGTCAATGTTTATTTTGTAATTCATCGAGTTTCAAAAGCTTAAAAGCACATGTTTGTTTTCATAATATTCGCCAATGTCCGGCGATTACCCAGGAAATATGGGTGGTCTGCCGCCACCACAAAAATCGACCGTCATATATAACCTTACATGTGTTGAAAATGACGTAAAGCACCATACAAACAAACAAAACAAAGTGAATACAGTGCAAATGTTAGGTTAAAGCATCTACGAAACGAAAAAAACAGTTTATTTAGTTCCCCTTATATCTCAAAGAAATTTCACGATCAGTTATTATTCATTTCCAGAGTTATTTCAAAGAAAGGAACCGGAACCAGTTCGATGTTCCTCGAGTTCGATCGTGTTTCCGGATCCGGATAACTGCGCCTATTACTACCACTGCTTGTTCCGGCAACCGGTGCAGGAGCGTTGTCCACTCAGCATGCTCTACGACCCCATCGCACAAACATGCAACAAGAAAGAATACGTGTCGTGTTACAGTGATATCAACTGTCCAAGGCGAGATGGACTCTTTCGCCACCCATCAGACTGTAATAAATATGTAAACTGTTTTGACTTCCGGCCGTACATCCAATCGTGTCCAGCAGGTTTGTGGTTTGATGTCAACACGGAAGGTTGTCAAGCAGCTCATAGTGTCGCATGTCCAATGGTTTGAGTATAAAATGCTATATTTATTATTTGAAGAGCAATTTGTCAATCAGCCATGTGCTGCCCAGTGATTTAATTGTAAACATCTTCGACTTACAGATATACAAAATATCTTTAGAGACAAGTGCAATTAGGGTGCTGTTCACGAGATAAAGGCATTCAGAGATGTTTTAATTTTTTTTAAAACAGTTTGAGAAAACGAGGAAGGCGTTTGTTAATTAATTCTATCTTTAATCGATTGATAGCTCACTGCCTTTTCTGTCTATTAAAAGAAGAAAACTAATGTTTAAATATTTTCTTCATCATTTTTTTTAATTTTGGGGGTAAGTGTTTCTTCATCACTTTGTTACATCAAGATCGACCGCAAAATCTTTATTTCGGTGTAAAATTGATAAAATGAAGCAATAACTGTAATGTAAATAAAGTAAATAAATAAATAATATATTTTTTGCATTAAAATGAATATAAAAAAATGGGATTTCTTCTTACGTGAATAAGTTTCTAAATAGGTTATGACAGTGTAGCAAGGCGTATACGACGATGCCCACGGCTCGGTATCATTAAACTATGTGAAGTATGTGAAGTGGGGACGTTAACGACAGTGATGAGAAAATGACAGTGACATTGAGGCTGAGAATTAAAGAGAAAACGGTAGTAAAAAGCAACGAACATGTGACCCTGACAATTTTTGTTTTTAATTATATGTATATTATAATATTATAATGTTGATACATATTATATATACGAGTGCCGTTTGGTCATATGGTCTTAGGTCCATATTATGCTGAATATATGAAATGCATGTTAACTATACAGAAAGCGTGCGTGAGCATTTTCTGTATGATTTACTGCAAATGTAATTATGAAAATGATGTAAGCTTAACATGTGTCTGATTAACTTAAAGTTATGCACGTTTCATGCTGACGTTCGTGCTGCGTTTATAAATAAGTTTTAATATAATTTATCATTGTGCTTTTCAAGTTTCGTCGTTTACATGATTAAATGTTAAACAATTGTTGTTGTGTTTTTGTATCATTATATAAAATATTACATTTGTGTTCGCATAACTTAGTTTTGTGTGTTATGTGAAATGTAATGTGAATAAATCATAAAACAAGTTTGTGTGTGTGATTTTTCTTTTCTTTTTATGTTGTTGTCTCCGTAACATGGAACACAGGTAAGTCAATGTCGAGGAGTGTTCGAGCGTGCGATCCTGAGTGTTGTGGTTTCATCCCATACATCATAGACATATTAATAAACAGATAGGAAACTTCCTATCTTAACCAATGAAGTAACCAACATATCTTTTGGCACCTTAACTTTTCCTTCTATCTCCTCTCCCAATTATTCACTGATTTTGATGAGAATACATTCAAACGATTCATAGTGAATAGCAAAATGGTATTATAATAATTTATGTTTATTTTGAAAGTAAGAAATTGTATAAAAAGAGGTTTAAATTTAAAAATGTCATCGTTTTTCGCTTTTCTCTTAAAAATCAAAGTTTTGACAGTCAAAGTTTCCGTCAAACTCCTATTTTGCTCTAAATGTAAGAGAAAGAAAAATACTATCATTGGAAAGAAAATTAAATATGTGATGGTATTTGGCATTAATGAAACTTGTATCTTTAAAACTCTTCATAAATGTGTGTTTAAAGTTGGGTAATAATTTGTGAAATTTTCGCACTGTGCCACGTGAAATTTAGATAATTTTCGTAGTGTCCAATCTATTTGTTATTAGGTCTGTGCATACATGACACACTAGATTTTCAAATATCAATGGTTTTGCGGAGTGTGTAATGTGCATCGCACCAATATCAAGTTTATATTTAGAAATATTGCTGTATGCAGGCCACCAATATCAAGGAGGTTATATTCAGAAATATGGCTGTATGCAGGTCATCAATATCAAGTTTATATTCAGAAATATGGCTGTATGCAGGCCACCGATATCAAGTTTATATTCAGAAATATGGCTGTATGCAGGCCACCGATATCAAGTTTGTATTCAGAAATATGGCTGTATGCAGGCCACCGATATCAAGTTTATATTCAGAAATATGGCTGTATGCAGGCCACCGATATCAAGTTTATATTCAGAAATATGGCTGTATGCAGGCCACCGATATCAAGTTTATATTCAGAAATATGGCTGTATGCAGGCCACCGATATCAAGTTTATATTCAGAAATATGGCTGTATACAGGCCACCGATATCAAGTTTATATTCAGAAATATCGCTGTATGCAGGTCACCAATATCAAGTTTATATTCAGAAATATGGCTGTATACAGGCCACCGATATCAAGTTTATATTCAGAAATATCGCTGTATGCAGGTCACCGATATCAAGTTTATATTCAGAAATATGGCTGTATACAGGCCACCGATATCAAGTTTATATTCAGAAATATGGCTGTATGCAGGTCACCAATATCAAGTTTATATTCAGAAATATGGCTGTATGCAGGCCACCAATATCAAGTTTATATTCAGAAATATCGCTGTATGCAGGTCACCAATATCAAATATCGCTGTATGCAGGTCACCAAAATCTAATATCGCTGTACGAAGGTCACCAATATCAAGGTCATATTTTATGCACGAAAATTGCTCGGAGGGCACCTTGGGTCTTTCTCCCCCAATAGAAGCTGGAAAGTCGACATATGACCGTAGCTGTTGGTGCGACTATAACATTCAATTCAGTTCCAATTCAATATTATACAGACCTATTGTCAACCATGCATGTTTAAAGAATTCCTGTTATTTCCCCATTTTTCATTTGGTTCTTTTTGTTCATTTTTGTTCTTCGCGGTTTGTTACGGTTAGATACTCATCCAAAAATTGGAAGCGCTAACGTATTCTAAACGGTTTAATGCTGCATTACGTCTTGTTCGGCCTTGTTTTGAGATAAAATAATAATTATAGAACTTACTGTTGATGATGTTTGTGAAAATTTACTTCGAGAGGATTTCACGTTTTTAACCGAGAACGTGACAGTGAGAAAAAGTTCCAACTGCCGTGAACGGAAGTAAATGTTTAGATGCATACCTAAACTTACTGTATCATGCTGAAGCAACGTAATCATGCTGATACAAAAGTAATTTTAATAACAATTCATATCTCAGCTAATCTTCGGCAATATTTCTTTCAAGTAGCCGTCAAATTAAGCATTGCACGACAAAATTGCATTGCAGACAAAAATAGTAATAAGTGTATTTCGCGGCTCTTGGCAACCGCGTGAAAAAGGTCGGGTCATTTTCTCGGTTAAAACGCGAATATGACGGTAGGCTATTATCTTTAAGTAAATGTATACAAACACTAACAACAATAAGCACTGCAACTATTATTGTATCTGAATTATCAAAACAATTCGAAGCAGACGTAATTCAGCATCTGAAAACGCTTAGATAACTTGAGTTGCTTTTATCGTGGTCGCTTCCATTTTTTTGAAAATGTATCCATCTACATTGGTAAATAAAAAGGAACAAAAACAACAAACGAGCGAAAATAACACGAATTCTTTGAAAATGTCTGGGAGACAATATGCAATAATTGTAATATATATATACTGAACCGAACAGCTAACACACCAGTAGACAATACATTTAATGCATGAACTTATTATACCACAATAGCCTAAATACACACTATGCATCGTGTAATACCCGAGGATACACACAGAATATGTTAGTTATTGTGGTATGAATACAATAGGTCATGAGTCTTGCACGTGTACGGACGATAATGCACTGGCTAACGCTCGTGCATTATCTCCCCGTACACGTGCAAAACTCATGCTCTATCCTATACTTATATGCCTACTGGCACCGTTGGAGACAGGTGATTTGAATGATATTTTTTTTAATTTGTTTTGATTTATTGATTGTTATTATTGAGATATTACGTATATTGTCCACTGGTGCGTTAGCTATTTGGTTCAGTATATATATATGTAATATTAGAAAAAAAAACATAATTTAAAATAATTTATAAAAAAATGTTACAGAATTTGCATGGAGAAATATTACTAGCAAGCTCGTCACCTCCGATAAAAGATTTCGTTCCAGTAATATTTCTCCATAAAAATTCAATAACCTTTAAATACAAGTCACCAATATCAAGATCATATTCAGAATATCGGTGTATGCCAGTCACCAATATCAAATATCGCTGTATGCAGGTCACCAATATCAAATATCGCTGTATGCCAGTCACCAGTATCAAATATCGCTATATGCAGGTCATCAATATCAAGAACATATTCAGAAATCTCGCTGTATACATGTCACCAATATCAATATCATATTCAGAAATATCGTTGTATACAGGTCACCGATATCAAAGATCGCTGTATAAGGGTCACCAATATCAAGATCATATTCAGAAATATCGCTATATACAAGTCACTAATATCAAATATCGCTGTATACAGGTCACTGATATCAAATATCCTGTATGTAGGTCACCAATATCAAATATCGCTGTATGCAGGTCACCAATATCAAATATTACTGAATGCAAGTCACCAGTATCAAATATCGCTAAATATCGCAGTATGCAGGTCACCAATATCAAATATCGCTGTATGCAGGTCACCAATATCGAATATCACTGTATGCAGGTCACCAATATCAAATATCGCTGTATGCAGGTCACCAATATCAAATATCACTGTATGCAGGTCACCAATATCAAAATATCACTGTATGCAGGTACCAATATCAAATATCCCTGTATACAGGTCACCAATATCAAATATCGCTGTATGCAGGTCACCAATATCAAATATCATTGTATGCAGGTCACCAATATCAAATATCGTTGTATGCAACATCGTAGCTACAAACGTAGTTGATAAAATGATGACAACATGTAGCGTAGTATTATAATAAACAAACGTTCCAAATTTATAAAAATAGAGACGACATATTTTACTGACATTACACTTCACACAAAGACAAATCACATTTTTATCTAACAAACGAAGGGCTTTACTTATACTGTAAAGTGTTCCTACAGGATTGATTTTAATGACTTCTTTACTACTCTGATATCGTATATGGCGCACGTTTAACATTGCAATGTCACTCTCGGCGTAAATTTGTCCATAACTATTATGTTGTATGTCATAATTATGTTAATGTAGCCGAAATAATTATTAATAGTACATGACCTGTCATGAAGTACATGTGTATAAACTATCAAATATTTAATTGTATTTTAATAAAACTCATTGTATCTTATCTTACATCCGAATAATATTATTCTTTCGATTGTTTGATCCTCTTTACTCAATATTGTAAGAAATATTTAGTTAGCGCAGCCAACATTTAGCATGAGCATAAAGTTGGTTCATGGTTCCCAATTCATAGTTCCATGTTCCCGGTTCCTTATTCGAATCAAATTGGGAACAGGAACCTAGTTCCCAGGAAGTGGTAGCTAGGAACCAGTTCCTAGCTCCCGGTTCCCAATTCCAGTTCCTGGTTCCCAATTCGTTTCGAATAAGGAACCAGAAACCGGGAGCTTTTAAGTCGACGTTGTGTTTTTTTAACAATAACAGGTAAATTACATGAGGGGTAAACAATTGCCTTCCACCTTTTTCATAGTCTCTTTATGATCGAGTAAATTGTATATAATATAGTTATAGACATGGGTATAGCCTCTTTAAATTGTGCTGTCTGTAAATGACGGAATGAAAACGAAAACATCCTTAAAACGCTAAAGATGAATATCATAGTCAATTATATGTCGCTACCGATGATGTATTAAATCACACGTGCACATCTACTAATTAGCGATTTGCAAACTTGCAAAATTATAAACGCCTTTGTAAAAATATACAGTTCTTTACCAAGATAAGTGTTAATGTATATTTGCGAACTATCAAGGACAGACAACCAGACGAACTACGGCAGGGCGCCTAGCTATGGCGATAGACACAGAAATCAAACGTATGCATTCACTTCCTAAAAAAGGTGATGCAACACACGGTGATAAACTGTATCTCTACATCATAACACACTCGTCTGGAGGCACAATTAACATAAACACCATACACATATACAATCATATCTCATATGAGTGCATTCAACCACACACAGCCATATTAAGACAGCGACAATGAAAGGTGCCGGATCTTGGGGATACTGTGAATTCAGTAAATATATTAAAGGGAGATAATTTGAACTCACTACGGCAACATTTGGGATTAAAAAGCAGAATTACATATAGGGTATATATATAAAGGAAGGTTAAAAAGGTAATCCAACGAAGTCTCTGATCGATTAAGGCGACAAAGACGGGGAAACAATGACGACATACTTGGATAATTCATTATAGAAACAATGAGTGCGTAGGAGCATGGTTGAAGGTGGGGTGCGAGTGTGGTGGGCATATATATTGCCCTTATAATGACAAGTGGCGTATGTGGCGTATGTACTTATTAGAAATATAATTCAATCTTAAGTTGTTTTAATATAATCTACGCCAAACTTCATCAACAATTATAAGATATTTAATGTTGTAATAAACCACATAGTTAAAATTTAATTTTAATGCGTAATAACGATGTGGCGGACCATAAAGGACAGTATGCATGCATGCGGTTTACCATCGCTTTTAACGATCTTCCAGTCATGTCAAGATGATGTCTACTTGTAGCTGTGAGCTCAATGCCCAACTTTATCGCGTTGCCTAACTGGAATATTACGCTCTAGACACATGACATAATACCCCACGCAGTCGCATTATTGACACCAGGCCAACCAGTCCTAGCATTATCTTTTATAGTCTGAGCGAAAAGGAATGGAGCTACTAGTACCGTTTAACGTTTTAATGAAGTCTTTGCAATGACCGGGCGGGTATTGAACACGTACGCTTTTCCACAAAGTCACGGGTATTGAACCCAAGACCTCTCTCACGCGTGGCGTATGCTCTTCCACAAAGCCACCAACGCGGTGCTTCCACAAAGCCACCAACGCGCGCCGGCAGACTGGCGGCAGGCAGCATGCAGCAGGCAGCGGCAGGCAGGCGGAGGTCAGGCAGGCAGACGACAGTAGGCAGGCAGACAGCTTGCCAGACAGACAGATTGGTCGATTGATCGATTGATCGTTATATTACATGCTTACATATATAACTTGTATGTCCCCTCCATAGCACTTTTTATAAGCGAATACAATGTTTACATCAACATATTGAAACGTTGACCATATCCTTCCGTACAAAAATACATTGGTATGATTTCGACAGTCATACGCTGCAGATATGTGCATAATTGTGTCATAAAAAATACTCCGATCACAACATAATGTCAAACATATCATGTTCTAGAAATAGTGACATTTATTTCATATTTATATCGATGATTCATTAGCAGACCGTACCAGTTTCAACCAGATTATGTACAATATAAACTGATTTCAGTTTATTCAGAATATAATCTAATGGGACTTACGACCCGTGAGGATAAATATATATGTTAACCTTCAATTGATTCTCTCTGCTGGAACTCACCACCCGCCACCCCCACCACCCCCACCCCCATAATTTCGAAGAAAATCTTCATTTTCCAAGGAAGCTAGCTCCTGCGCACGCTTCTAACGTGCCTCTATCGAATTTGGCTTTTCCAATGTCTGAAAATGCACTGACGGCAGTTGTCTCTCTTGCACTTTTTTTTTATCGTTATCAGTATATCGATATCATTATCTATCGCTCAAAGCACATTATTATTGGTACTATATTAAATGACGGGAAAATAATGTAATATGAAATAAATGATTCGATAGCGAGTGGCAAATTTACCATAAAGCGCTAACGCGAAAATATTACTGGCGTATTTAAAACGCTTACAAAACGCTGCAAACTCTTGTTTGGCCATGTTCCTCAAAAGAGACCTGTTCCGATCTGAAAACATCAGCAAGCATAATTCAGTGATAAAAATAAAGACCGCAAAGAATGAATATGCGATACATGACCATATACCACAGACCTATAGTATAAACATACGCATTTACAAGCTCCGTTTACTTTCAATGTAACAGGAAACGTCAATATTTTCGTCCATATTGACGTGTAGTAAAGTCATATTGGGTGTGTAATGTATACTTGTTCGTGACTGGTGCACGTTTCAGAAAGTATGTAAAGTGATGTAAACACTGTTGATTTCATTGTGAAAATTTCCATTATGTGTAATTACAATATGTTTGAAATAAATGTTTTTGGTGAAAATTAAATGTTACAACCTATTTTATTCTCTCTAATTTAAAAAATGTGTATGCAATAAAAAGGTTATTAGATTTATATCGTTCTTTTGGGCATAAATATTGCGCTCCTAAAGTCGCCCAATATTAATACGCAAAATAACTCGTGCATATATCCCAATACAAATCTAATATAAACCTATAATTGGGTCCGTGCATATACTAATTGTGTTGGTCTAATAATGTTGTCATGTTTGTGTGTTTTCAGTATATGACTCGGAGCTATAAATGACATCAATGTTAACAGTTAGACACTTATTAAGATGATAGTCACGTAAACATGCTCGTTTGCCAGAGTATTACAATGATATTCTTGGTAAATCGACTAGGGGACAGCTGTTACAGGTGAGAATGACACGGAAGTGGACAAACACAGAAAATGAGGTTCCAAAGGCACACTATTCACACATTTACGACATACATATTTCTCATATGATATTTGTTGGTTTGGAGTGAATATAGGATTTATATTCATCGAGAAGTGAGAAAACTTATATTTTCACGAGTGCTTTTTCTCACTTCGAGATGAAAATAAATCCTATATTCACGTCAAACCAACAAATATTCTATTTATTATATACTTTTTATCATGCAACACTACCAAACTGTTTCAAACAGAAAATACGTTTCGTCCCCTTTAACGTATTCGCGGATAAATATAGTAAGCCAGCGTGTGAGGCGATTTACATATATTTAGTGTGCATAGTCTAGAATTTAGTTCTAAACTTTACCACGACTTATGACTGTTATAAGCAAATGTAGAAAAAAAGTAGTTCCATTTTTTCCGGCAGTGAAAATATAAGTTCTTATATTCTCACTGTGAAAATATAAACAATGGGAATATAAGGTTTATTCTAACCCACTGTTTCATTGGGAAGTATATAATAAATAGTTGTTTTCAATGGGCTAGAACACTGACAATCGTTGGATGTATTCGTATTGCGAAAAGGGAATAATTAATGAACATGTGCATTTTATAACATGAAATATGGCCACACGATTTATCACAACAATACCATTCAGAATCTGCTCGCCTCTCACCGCTGCGGGTTCGAATCCCACTAGGAGCTCGACTTGTTATAAGTGAGGAAGTGTCGTCGATTCTTGCTGATGGCGGAAGGTGTGCAGTATTGGTTCTACCCAGGAAATGTGGGTAGTCTGCCTCGACCACAAAAAAAATCGACCGTCATATATGGTATAAACATATTTTATTTCACATGTTTTTACAACATTATATTTGTACACAATAGAAGAAAAATGATTAGAACGAAAATATAATAATGTTCTACTCCTAGGTATGATAATAATTGTATCTTGATAGCATGTTTGACAGCAGTAATTTTATATGTCTGTAATATAAATTCTGGAAGCATGAGCAATGAATAGTTCTAACAAAAATAGTTTATATGTATTCCAGAATAAAGCTTATTCAATTAAATGCAATAAACATAAGATAGTAGATTTTGTGCTTACCAGCACTTTCCAAAAAGTCATAGCTCTAAACAGCTTACCTAAAATAAAAGTACAAACATAAATACATAAAAAAATAGGTTTTGAAAATGCGAAACACGCATTTTCAAAACCTATTTTTTTATGTATTTAGGTTTGTACTTTTGTTCAATTGTTTACCACTCAATCAGCAATGCCAACTCCACCCCGCCCCACACCCAACTCCACCCAATCCCGACTCTCACAACCCCCCACGTATCAATAGTGGTGCCAGGTCGCGTTGTTGATCTTCGCCATTTTGATATTTATCTATCGTCATGTGACAACTTATCATGTGATCGGAGACTATATTTTTTGAGACGTTGACAGAGGTCAAAATGTTGGCAAACGGAACAGTCGTGCACAGTGAAGAAGTCTAGTCCACAGGAGACAATAGTCACAATACCAGAGGTGGATTGTTATTTGTATAAGGGAGGTAAATCAAATGGACATGTTGCTGCAGTGTGTAAATGTATGTTTGGGGCTTAACGTCGGTTTCAACGGTGTCTACTTCTAGCAGTGATACTGATCTTCAACTTTAGAGTGCTGAAAACTCTGGAATACCACGCCGTAGACACATAACATGGTACCCCACCCAGTCACATTACACTGACACCGGGCAGAATAGTCTCAAAACTACCCTTTATATGCTGAACGTCAAGCATTGGAGCGACTAGTACCATTTTTATGAAGTCTTTGGTATTACCCGGCCTGGGTTTTGAACCTAGGACCTCCCGCATGCGTGGCGAACACGCCGCGGTCAACGCGTAAATAAGGAGCTTGTACCGCAATTAAGCAGTGATGGGGAGCTTTATGGTATCTATTTGAGATATATAGTGATCGAAGATTCAATACCTGAAATTCAATTTCCTACGAAATCAAAGATGACCATCGTGGCTTAAAATAAAAAAAAAGTACATATAGTTCGCTATCCTCTAGCATTAAAATTCGTTTCATGGCACACCAACACAAAAGGTCATAGTTAACATTCCATATTCTCGAAACTTGCTCAGATAAAATCTTATGCTCAAGCTCAAAATTCATATATTTCTTTTAGCTGTAACTTTTTTCAGTTGTAATTGATGATTATCTCAATTTGTGTAAAGTTTCAGGTCATTCCATGACCGTTAAGTAAGATTTTAATTTGGTTATAGCTGAGCTCAGGGATTTAAAATTATCAGCCCAGCTGAGCTTGAGTCTGAGATTTCGACTCAAAAGTTTCGAGAATATGGAGCCTGGCCCTATTTACATCTCAGTTTATAAAGTATGTAACCTTTTTTTCCTGTTGCTGCACACTTTATTGCAGACACTCGATTTACATTGGGCTGGAATGTTCTGCTAATGATTGAACTATTTATTTGAGGAGCAACAATCACTCAAACCAACTTAAATGCATACTACACTAAACATATTTTATGCGAGATAGCACGACACAATAAACATTTCAACAGAACGAGTTACTATTTATTGCTAGACGGGTGTTCCGAGAACACCTGTGTCGCCTGTCAGGGCTTTGTCAGTATCACAAGGTGTTTTGGACCCAGATAAATGACCTTGACAAAATTAATTACCTTTGTATTTTAGTATGGTCATGTGGATGTTGTCATGATGAGTATATATTGAAAGATTGATGAAGAAATATCAAGAAATGAGAAAGTTATAGCCAACGTTAAGTGTTTTTGAAGAGGAATAAGAAAAAGAGCATTTAACCAATATAATGACCTTCAGTTTGACCTTGACCTTTATATTTTAGTATGTCATGACGATGTTGTCATGATGAGTATATACTGAAAGTCTGATGCAGAAATATCAAGAAATTAGAAAGTTATAGCCAACGTTAAGCTTTTGTGAAGAAAAAAATGAGCCAACGTTAAGTTTTCGTGACTGACTGACAGACGGACCGACGGATTGACGGACGACAAAGTCATACTAACATGGCGGCACCCTAGATTCTTGCCAAAGGTAATTTTTCTTTAGAAATGACAAACTGAGCTAAGCATTAAGCGGAAGCCAAGTCGAAACAGTAATAGTATAGATACTGAGCGTACCAGTTCTGTTTCCCCTAGCAACTGGTAAACAAGCAATTATCAAGTTGTCTCCAGCGTCCTTAATGCAAGATACAAACGTCAAATGATGATGGCATACTTGCTACCAGACGTTCCTACAACTATATAAACTGCTTGATTGATTGGGGGAAACTATCCTGATACGCTAAATATCTATACTAGTCATCAATCTGGTTAATCAATTAAACAGACATAATATTTTTTCTCTACGATAGGTTAGATTATTGTAATCTACCCTCTCCTTTTGTAAATAAAGTATTTGAAAATCATCAAGCAAAGTCAGACGGAACCGCACAGTAGTCTTCAACATCGCTGTACATATCGTATTTTATCATGGAATATTTTATTTTTCTACATTCTGCTATCTTGTATTTAGTGTAGCTCTTCCCTCTTTATATTCAGCCTTTGCTGATAATAATCCATTTCAGCCAGCAATCTTTTCCGCTTATTGACTTGGCGTTTTTTGGTATCCATAAATCATCACAAACTGGCTCATATTCTACTTGACCCGGCTTGTCTTCCATTATATTTTTTTCTATATTTATCTTTTAAATTTTGAAGTGTTTGCTTTTCTATGCTTTTTGTTCCATTCTAATTATAGTAGTATTGGGGTCTTTTGAGCTGTAAACAAACGGGCGCCATTTTGCTTTCTAAAAATAGAAACGCACGTGGTATAAAGGTCACGCATTGCACAGCCTCATTTGCATATGAATGGATGTATTGTGGTAGAGGAGATAAGTGACAGGATGTTCGAACAAAGGGTATCGACATTTAGGCTTAATCCACAGTGTGTGACAGAATATGTATTTTGTATGAAAAACCGCAAAGAGATTAGCGCCAGGATTTTCGAACAAATGGTTGACATTTAGGCTTAATCTGTGCACATTATAGAGACAGTTTGTCTGATTTTTTTTGTATAAAAACCCCAAAGAGGATTAATGATTGGATGTTCGAACAAAAGGTATTGCCACGGTGAATTGACCTCCGACCGCTATAGAGAACGTGAACAATGGAACATGGAAACACAAGATTTGATATGTTATGACTCGTTTTTCTATAAATAGACATGGCGTTTGTTTTCTATAAATAAGTATGACGTTTATGGTTTAGAAATATTCTCAAGTCAACATTTTCAACACAAGATTTGACAAGTTGGCTCATCGGAGTTTGGGTGATAAACCGGTATCCATTAGTAAAAAGAGCGAAGGAGAGAGCAGATTACAGCAATATCTACTCAGACACAAACCTATGAAAATACAAAGAAGATACAAATATAAAATCGGCCAAATAGTCACAATTACGAGAAACGTATTTGATAGAGAATACTCACAAAAATGGACCGGGTTGTAAACGAAAAGGTCTTCCCATTTACGCTTAAGGAGACTGGTTAGGTGAAGAAAATATAGATGGTACGTTATATGAATCCGAATTACAAGCCGTGAACGTTGATGATACCACGGAATATCACATAGAAAAAGTGTTAAAAAAATATGTACGAAATAAACAATGGGAAGTACACGAACGTTGGTTACATTGGCCAAAGGGATACGATTCTTGGATTCCCGATAATTGAAGTCTCATAATTGAACGAATTATCATTACAAAGCTTATATCGAAACTATCTTGAAAACGAACGAAAACCTTCAACGGAACATACTGACTAGACAGTTGTTTTACAAAGATACGGGAGATGTTGACAGAAATATAAAAATATCGGACAGGGAAAGTAGCATTCAAGGAGGACAGTCAACCACAAAACACAGAAACAAACACGCAAACAGACAAAGAAGAAGGCAAAAGTAATAATAAAAGCAAACGACATCACAAACACAAAAGGGTTGACAATAGGGCTACCGCCTTGGAACGGTCAGTGGCAAAGTAGGCCACTGGGGGCTTAAACCGGTTCTAGGGTGCACCAAACCTCACACTTACGCTGCTGTCATCACATTAAAACAAGACAGTGTAAATAAAGAAATCCCCGCCATGATCTAATCTCTAACCAACAAGGCAGCATCAATAGGCAATATAAGTAAAACACAAATATGCTCGTGTAAATATAATACAAAATAAACAATAGCCTAGAAAGCCACAATGAAGGTACTCAGTGACTTGGCAGAAGCCAGAGCAACAAGAGAATAAACCATTAAGGGCACGACAAGAAAGATCGTAGGCGTCATCATAGGGTCCACAGCCTGTCCGGTCATCATACAATTAAAGAGGAAAGCATAGTTGCGAACTGTAAAAGGGTCCACCACTAAGCATGCAGTACGTTGCAAAATGATAGGGTCATAACCTCTTTTGATAAACTTTTTAACAAGTTTAACAAAGATAGTATGAAAGTGATAACGACCAAGAATCTTACGACGTTTATAAATCACATCACCATAGAAGTCAGGTTGTGATAGTCCTTGTCGCAGAAGAGTCCTAAAATTACTTTTATATTTGGAAAGAGATCGGGTTACGATAGTAACATTTTGGAAAGGTTTTACGAAGTTTATGGTAACGGTATCCCTGATCGAGTAACTTTTTAGTTATCCAAAGATAACGAATATTAAAGTCCTCAACTCGAGTACAAGCTCTTGAAAAACGAATAAGTTGAGACACATACACCCCATAAGAAGTTGCTCGGGGAACATCCCCATCCAAATGGGGGTAATTAACAATGTTAAAATTAAAATCATCTCTCTTGTCATATATTTTGCTAATTATTTCACCATTTTCAATAGAGAGATCTAAATCAAGAAAAGAAGCGTTATTATCAGATATATTAGCTTTATTAAGCTGAAGTTCTTTAGGATAAATATTATTAACCATAGTTGGAATGAAAGGGTTGTCAATGTTCAATATGTCGTCCAGATACCGAGAGGTGTCATTAAAAGCTTAAATAACATCTGCCTGGGTATCTGGTGAACGACTCAACATGACGATAATATTATCTAATAGGAAGAGGAGTGCTTCACAAACTTCATAGCAAGTCCACATAGTATAATTGTCTAAACTGCCGTTAGTGAAAAACGCTTTAATATTATTGCATGCCAAAAATTAAGTATTTCTCTAGCGAATGTTTTTTGAATAAGAGAAATTAGCTTGTCTTTATTAAGATGATGTGGTAAGGTTGTATATAGTGTAGAGAAGTCATAAGTGCTTATTGATGAAACTTTACCTTTATTGAAAATATTATCAAGAACGTCTCCTGAATGTTTTATAGACCAAAATAAATTAATCCCATAGTTTTCTTAAGTTTTATCACAATATAGTTTAACGTGATCTTTAACGGCAGTAAGTCAGGTAGTACCAATGGATTATTTTAAAGGTACTATAACACACTGGGTAGTAAAATCGTGGATTTGGAGGGACCATTGCTCATGGATTTGTTTCAACAATCGAAACTAATACTAAACAGCGTAAATGTAGGGATCAAACCATGGCCAAGTCAGGACACTTTCAGACTGATTAACGACTCGTTACAACCGAACTTTAAAGTACAGATCGTGGACGCACGTTTTAAGCTTTGTGTCCAAAGACTCAATGGCGCGGTCTTAATAGCCCACGAAAAGCTTATTCAAGACAGTCCAGCTATTTACTCCTATCCATGGTCGGAGATCAAGACGACATCCATTGCCGCCGGACAGTACAGCAACAGTGGAGACGACATGTTTCAAGAAGGACTAATACCAAACATACTCATCGTGGGACTAGTAGCCGGTGCTGCTTATATGGTAGACTACTCCAAGAACACATTCAGCTTTAAGAATTACTATTGTAGTTCAGTGGGGCTGTACGTGGATGGATAGTCTTATCCATCGCAAACTGTACAGCCAAATTACGGCGCCAATCAGTACATACACTGTTACAGGACATTAAGTCTATTTAGGAATGGCGTCAACGTGTCCGGGGATAAGTATAAGAAAATATATGTTTTTCATGTGTCTATTTAAAGTTCGTAAAAAGTATGTAAATATATTCCTTGAAGTAATTTGTTAACAGCTCAGTGGTAAATCATATGCCAATGTATTACAGCCATTATAATATATTTTTCCAGCGTGTTTTATTAGGGAAAACTAGTCTACGGACAACAGTACCTTTTTATCCCTGATATGAATTTCTTTATTGTCATAAAATACATAGTACGACCAGCGACAAAAGTATAGTACAGTCGTTCCCGATTGAGCATGGAATTACATCGATTGCGTCAATGGATGTTTGACGCGTGAGACATATAAACAACCTATGAAGCCGTCCAAAAAAATGGAAGTACTCATTGAATTGAAACTAGTTGACACCTCCCACTTGCCTACAAGTCTCACGTGACAAAAATCGATATCATAACATCACACTGAGTACAATTCACCTTTTCGCTATTATATAGATCTAGATTCTGTGGATTGTAAAAATAACTTCGGGCTTCCCAAGCAGATGATGGAACTTACTACTTTCAAAATAGCATATTCAAGTTACATGTATATCTCTCGAGCAATTCTACAGTAATGCTAGCTGGTTTATATGCCTAAAGCACATCTCCGCCGGATTCAAATCGAGATTTATTTTCACATTCGTGTTTACATTCACCCAGCGAGTAAGGGGGCGCAGTTGAGCAGGCGATGACATTGCGTCAGTATGAACTTAATTCCATGCTCAATCGTGAACGCCTGTAATGATTTATCTTTTAGATAGTGTAAAATTCAATAAAATCCGATATGTATTAAAAACGTTATACGAGTTTAATTTCACAGTATTCTCCGTCTGATATTTCATCACACTGACGTTTCTATACCACCTGTGTTTATTGAGAAACAGTACACATTAATGGCCTATCGTAAGGTGTTATTGAAGATTGTGGAGTTCTGATAATCTGATAAAGGATAAAGTCAACCTGTTATAAAAAAAATATTGTCGTATAAAAAAAACATATAATGACCAGCGACAGAATTCTAGCTGAATGTTTAATCTTTTAGATAGTGTATAATTCAATAAAATCCGGTATCTATTATTACAGATATACGAGTTTTAAATCAGTTTACCCTAAAACTGTATTACAAGAAATTGAATGTACTTGTCATAGAAACACATTAACAGGTGTAAAAAATCATGAAATCATGCTGATATACTTTAGCAAAGCACACGCGCGGAAATTCTTCAAGTATGAATAAATAAATACTGTTTGTATCAGTATTACAGTATTTTTAAACGTAATTTCTTACCTGTTTGTCTTCTTTGTTCTTTACAACTGACAAGATGATGTCCCACCTTTACAACTGATAATACTATCTGTCTTCTCTCTTCTTACAACTGATAATATGATGTAAATGCCCCACTATATATACTGTCTGTTTTATGATATTCTAAAAATAGTACTATTCGCGACATCTTAAAACGTGCCTATTCATGTCATGTCCTTAAAATAGAAAAACATTTCGCAATCGGCAGAAACATGGCTATTTCAAAATACTTCATCTGAACCATTTCGCAACATTTCATCATCTGATGACGTCATTTCCTGCCCATGCGCAGAGCGTGGCGCCCAACAGTCGTTTATACTACTGGAGACAAATCCCGGGCCGATGCTGGTTGGAAGACTGCATCCATCTGTTTATGCCGAGTAAGTGTATGCATGGTTATAGAGTGGTGATCTCAACGGTGTCCAAGTTATGACCCAGGGGCTATGTCCCAAAGGGTGGGGATGGACCACAGGGTTAATGCTGGTTGGACGGTTCTATCCGTATGTTCGTGTCCATTAGTTTAAACATATTTTTATTTTACATCGATTGCGAAACAAGTTATTGCAACTTAGATTAATCACTCCCGATGGCTTCCTGGGTAGAACCAGTACTAAGCAATGTGGATTAATTATCTTGCTCAAGGATAAATAACGTGGCCGCGGCGAGGATCGAACCCACGACCTCTCGATCTAGAGTTCGGCGCTCTACCACTGGACCACGCACTCCACGTTCGTGTCCATTAAGTGTATATACGGTTACAGGGTGAAATTCTCAACGTTCCAAGTTATGACACATGGTTTATTTCCCCAGGAGTCAGGACAGATGATGGTTTGAAGGCTGTATACATATTTTCATGTTCAGTAAGTGTATATATGGCTATAGGGTATACTGGGATCTCAACTTTTTTCAAGTTATGGCACAGGGAATATGTTCACCATTGGTGGGAATAGACCCCATAGCCGATGCTGGTTTGCTGGTTCTATCCATCTGTTCATGCCCATTAAGTGTATGTATGGTTATAGGGTGTAATCTAAACGGTTTTCAAGTTATGACCAATCGGATCGCCAATAAAAACTTCTGTAAGGTCCTTACCCACTCAGGAGAATTCATGGGAAATGTGATTAAAATTGGCTGAGCAGTTTCAGAGAATTTCCGCTAACGGACGCCAACGCCAATTCCCACACCGCCCGTAGAGCGAAAAATAAATCAGAAACTATGTATTTACTGAACCAATGAAAACGTTCCCCAACCCACCCACACCTCCCACCCACCCCTCACCCCACACAAATATCTCTAATCGGAACTGAACCCTCGAAACAGGGTTTCTCATGAGGAAAAAAAAAAGGGGATGATAATAAAATAATAAAAGGGGGATAAAAAATGCCACCAGTTTGAAATCAATTTTCTGTTCTAAGAATTTACTGCATAATGTACCTAGCCCAATTTTTTTTAACGTAGGCAGAGCATAGCGTCCGCTCCTGGAGCCGCCATTCTCTACCGGTGTTTCCTTCGAAATGTATTCCGATAAAAAGTCTACTTAACGACGACTTGTAGTTTGCACAAGAACAACTTACGAATGCACATAACAACTTACGAAATGCAACATGACAACATGGAAAATGCACATGATAACTTAGAAAATGCACTTCACAACTTAGAAAATGTACAAGACAACTTAAAAAATGCACATAACAACTTAGAATATGCACAAGACAACTTAAAAAATGCACATAACAACTTAGAAATGCACATAACAACTTACGAAATGCACATAACAACTTACGAATTGTACATAACCACTTAACAATCTTAATAGGAAATGCACAACTTAAAAAATGCACAAGAACTTTAAAAAATGCACATAACAACTTACGAAATGCACAACTTAGAAAATGTGTATAACAACTTAATAAATGCACATAACAACTTAAAAAGGGACATAACAACTTAGAAAATGCACATGACAATTTAAACAATGAACAGGACAACTTAAACAATGCACATCACAACTTAGGAAATGCACATAACAACTTAGGAAATGCACAAGACAACTTAAAAAATGCACATACAACTTAATAAATGCACATAACAACTTAAAAAATGCAAAGACAACTTAGAAAATGCACAAGATAACATAGAAAATGCACATTACAACTTAAACTATGCACATAACAACTTAAAAAGGGACATAACAACTTAGAAAATGCACATGACGACTTGCAAAATGCGCATAACAACTTAGAAAATGCACAAGGACAACTTTGAAAATGCACATGACAACATAAAAAATGCACGTAACAACTTACGAATGCACATAACAACTTAGAAAATGCATAGGACAACTTAGAAAATGCACATAACAACTTACGAATTCACATCACAACTTAGAAAATGCACATAACAACTTAGAAATGCACAAAACGACTTACAAAGCGTACTGCACCAAATACAAAAGGCTAACAGACGGCAGCCGAGGCTTCCCATAAAATCCGACGAGGCAGTTCCGATTGTCGGTAAATGTGAATTTCCGAGTGACGGAATCCGGCGAGGTACTGCCCCCTCGATTTCCGTAATACGGTATATATGTTAACGGTTACGGAAATCGACGAGGCAGTTCAGATTGGCGCTTCAGATTGAACACCAACTAATCTAGATCATCTGCGACGCTTGCTTGTTTTCAAGACAAACGTTTAGAAACAGTCCTCCTGAAAGTCTGATTTTTTGCCGATACATCGGTAACAGGAACAACTGCTATTCAAAGATATACAGATAGACAGAAAGACGATACATTTATTAATAACTAAAGATAAAAAACTTCATTATTATATCGACGAACTAAATCGGAAGGTCAGCAATACTTTAATAAAAAAAATATAGTAATTACAGGTCACGTGCTTCCTGTTTCAATGTGTTTCTGCACAAAACGGTCAAGATGTTTGTCAAACTCCCGCAGTGGTTACATACCCTTTCTGTTACAGTAACCACTGCCACCACACAAATTTACAAACTCCCCGCAGTGGTTACTTCCCCTTTCTGTTACAGTAACCACTGCCACCACACAAATTTACAAACTCCCCGCAGTGGTTACTTCCCCTTTCTGTTACAGTAACCACTGCCACCACACAAATTTACAAACTCTCCGCAGTGGTTACTTCCCTTTCTGTTACAGTAATCACTGCCACCACACACATTTATAGCTGAAATCTAGCTAAGGTTAATTTTTTGGTTTAAATATTTTTAGGCCAATATGTCAACCTTGCTTTGTTCATAATATAGGGAAAATAGTGTGAAAACGGTATCTGGATACAAAAATAATGTATTTATGTAAAAAAAAAAATCAGTTTTAACGAACATGCACACCGGTTACTTAGTTACAGTAATTGTAAACAAACATGTATTCCGTTGAGTACATTACAGAAGCTGTGCGTAAATTTAATAAAGAGATTACACTCAAGCCAAAACCAATTTGAATGTTTTCAAATCTTCTCGAAGGTGATGATCGATGTTATTGTCAGCTGCCTGATGGTTACGGCAAGAGTTTTCTATGCCAAGCATTACCTAGTGCCATTTTTTGTAATCACATGGCCTCAGCTATCGTCATGTGAATTTGTGTGGTGGCAGGAATAGAGCTATAATATCCCTGCGCGGAGGTAGTGTGTTAAAATACACGTTTAATGCTCTTTTGAAATTTTTCGTATTGGCGAGCATCAACGTGTATTGATTATTTGCACATTTACGACTGGACTTTCCCAACGGAATCTTTTGGCGAAGGTTTCAACGCTTTTAAACAGCATTGTTTGTATATTTAATATGCACAGGTTGAAAGAAGATTTTTTTTTTGAGTCGATTGGTGTTTCAAAATTTACCTGCCACGATGAAATATCTCAGATTATCCAAATTTATCACGAATATATTGACACATTTCCGAATTATCGAAGGGTACCGCCATCTTGTTTGAAATTCTTGCCCAGAGTTCCTTGCGCATATTACTTCACCATACGCAACCTACCATGCACCGTCGATAGAATAGAATAGAACCGTTTATTGCTACAATCGTAAACATTGTGTAGTGTGTTTAAACTACACATATTTCATGCCGATTTAAAAGTAATATTTTTGTTATATTTATAGTATTGTTAAAATTACTTGTTTTAGTCGTTATTATTCTACAAGACTCTCCTCATTCTTAAATCGTAATTAAGAGAATATAAAATATATTGAAAATTAGCAGTTTGGTAAAGATCCGAATAATAATAATGAAGTTGCAAGAGTGTTCACAAGGCAAAAGTTAGCGGACGACGACGGGCGACGGACAACTGACAACGGACAACTCGTCATCCCATAAACCCTGGGGTTGGGGCGTGGATGGGGGATTTGAATACTAGTGACAGTTATTGTTTTCGTAAACAAAATCACCATGTTCAGGTCCACCAAACACACAAAAATTTCTTTTTATAAAGCACAATGTCCCATCCTAGCTCACTAAATTTGGGAATTGTCTTCCGCAAATTCTGGGCTCCCATGGAATCCAAATTGTGACGGCCCATGTGCAATAAAGGCAGATCTAGGTTTGCATGTAAGCTGGTGTATATATAGTTATAATTTTGGTTTGGGATCTTATATCATTATGCATCTTATTTGTACTTCACCCATATTTGGGCATGGGCTCCCTCCTCCCCGCCCCGCCACACACACCTCTCCCCCTCCCACATTTTTTTTTTTTTTTTTTTTTTACATATTTCTGTTTGTTTTGGTCAATTTTTACACATATAGCTATGTTGCCCCAACCCCCCTCTCCACCCTCCCCCCACTCGAAACTCATTTAATTTTTTTTTTACATATTTTTGTGTTGTTTTGGTCAATTCTTACAAATGTAGCTATGTTGCCCCCACCCCCGCGCCCGCCTCCCCCCACTCACACTCGAAACTCAATTTGTTTATTTTTTTTACATATCTCTGTGTTGTTTTGGTCAATTCTTACACATATATCTATGTTGCTCCGCCGCTACTCCCGTCCCCGCCCCCGCACAACCCCCTCGGCACCCCGCCCCACCCCCGACTCTCAACTATTTTTTCTTCTTCATATTTCTGTATTGTTCTGGTCAATTCTTACACATATAGCTATGTTGCCCCGCCCCCACCACCCTCCTCCCCCCGCCCCACCGACTCGAATCTCTATTTTTTTCTTCATATTTCCTTGTTGTTTTGGTCAATTCTTACACATATTGCTATGCCCCGCATCCCTACCACCCCGCCCCACCCCACACATCCCAGACTCTAAACTATATATTTTTTTATATTTCTGTATTGCTTTGGTAAATTTTATTATCTCTACTGGCCAAGTTCGAAAACCAACCAGATCGGACCAGTAACGGCGAAGTTACGGCTCTTTTAAAAATGTTATATTTCCACTCGAAACTCGATATTTTTTTATTTTTTTTTACATATTTCTGTCTCGTTTTGGTCAATTCTTACGTGGCCCTGCCACCACCCTCCCCCACTCCCCGCCTGCCCCACTTGAAACTCGATTTATATGTATATTTTACATATTTCTGTGTTGTTTTGGTCAAATCTTACACATAAAGCTATGTTGCCCCCCCCCCCCCAATTACGCCCACCCCCCCCCCCCCCACCACCCCCACCTACACTGGAAATTTTTTTTTTTTTTTTACATATTTCTGTGTTGTTTTGGTCAATTTTTGTTACCCCCACACCCCACACACCCAACCATCCCAACACACCATCATCACTACCACCCGAATGTGTTTGCATATATCTGTGTTGTTTTGTTTTATCAGTTTATCAATATGTTTCGCCCCACAACCATCCCACCACCACCCGAATGTTTTTTTGTTTTTTTTTACATATGTCTGTGTCTGTGTTGTTTTGTTTTATCAAGTATACAACTATATCAATTATGCGCCCCCGTCCTGCCCCCCATTGGTTTATGGGCTCCCCTCACAAGGAGGACAGGGGCGGGAATTTATTTTATTTTATCTTCCATTTTTGGATATTAAAATTTTAATTTGAACGCAATCATTTACATATAAAGCAATTTAGATTAAATTCAGATACACAGAGGAAATATCAATAAAAAAACAACCTGAAATGAGGCCACAATAAAAAAATCGCCAGATATCCCCTTCCTCCCTCCCCGAGTTGCCTTTCGATCACAATTTTTTTTAAATGACAGCAACTTTGGATTAAAACTGATAAAAATAAATAAAATGTCACACCCTGCCGTAAATTTTACTATAATTTTTATGAGATTCTAACAATAATTTTTATATCGGCCAGAGTTTCTATACCCACCCCACCTCCACCCCCACCCCCAACCCACCATCACATTGTTTTAGCCTTGTTTTCTGATGGTATATACTGGCTATACCATTTATTATTCTCTGAATAGTCGGGCTGCGCTGTTCTCCTACAGCTCTTGTTTAATATAAATTTCCATATTTTACAGATTTTTTAGTGGGTCGCCCCCTGAATCCACCCGTAAACTCACCCCACCCCCTACACACTAAATGAAATGAACATAACAAAACAAAATAAACAAGCTTAAGTTAGGTCATGGACATACAGTAGGTCTATGGTTAGGTGCTTTTTCCCCCAGATCAGGCTATAAAACAAGCGAGACTTTTTAGTTTTTCTTTTAGGAGAATGTCTGAAGGGGTAACTTATAATAAATATCCCGGCACCCTTCGCCCATTACCGTTTGTTAACCTAAGACTTGAAAACTTTATACTAGGTACATTATACACAACGTAGTTTCGTGACACGTTGTCCACAGTGGAAAATGTGTACTTATGCGCATGCGCATGCAACGTTGGGAGAAACGAGCACTTGTCAATATATTGTCAATACACATGTATAGCGATCTACGAAAAACCGATATATTATGTAAAATATGCTTCGGAAAATAATAAAACCGAAAGTAAATGGTAAATTACTTATTATTCTGTTAGATTATCATCATGGTCTACGCACAGGAGTCTGATAAGCTGCTCAATTTCGTTCGAAAGTCACATTGGTGTTCGAGCGTTTTTTCCAGTCGTTTTTTTTGCAAAGGAAATTAGGCGTATATGCAGTTACATAGAACGTCAGAATAATAAAAAAAAACTGCATAGGAGCCAATTCATTAGGCTATGCGCGGAGGTAGTGTGTTAAAATACACGTTTAATGCTCTTTTGAAATTTTTCGTATTGGCGAGCATCAACGTGTATTGATTATTGCACATTTTACGACTGGACTTTCCCAACGGAATCTGTTGGGAAGGTTTCACGCTTTTAAACAGCATTGTTTGTATATTATATATGCACAGGTTGAAAGAAGATTTTTTTTTGAGTCGATTGGTGTTTCAAAATTTACCTGCCACGATGAAATATCTCAGATTATCCAAATTTATCACGAATATATTGACACATTTCCGAATTATCGAAGGGTACCGCCATCTTGTTTGAAATTCTTACCCAGAGTTCCTTGCGCATATTACTTCACCATACGCAACCTACCATGCACCGTCGATAGAATAGAATAGAACCGTTTATTGCTACAATCGTAAAACATTGTGTAGTGTGTTTAAACTACACATATTTCATGCCGATTTAAAAGTAATATTTTTGTTATATTTATAGTATTGTTAAAATTACTTGTTTTAGTCGTTTATTATTCTACAAGACTCTTCCTCATTCTTAAATCGTAATAAAGAGAATATAAAATATATGAAAATTAGCAGTTTGGTAAAGATCCGAATAATAATAATGAAGTTGCAAGAGTGTTCACAACGCAAAAGTTAGCGGACGACGACGGGCGACGGACAACTGACAACGGACAACTCGTCATCCCATAAACCCTTGGGTTGGGGCGTGGATGGGGGATTTGAATACTAGTGACAGTTATTGTTTTCGTAAACAAAATCACCATGTTCAGGTCCACCAAACACACAAAGATTTCTTTTTATAAAGCACAATGTCCCATCCTAGCTCAACTAAATTTGGGAATTGTCTTCCGCAAATTCTGGGCTCCCATGGAATCCAATTGTGACGGCCCATGTGCAATAAAGGCAGATCTAGGTGTTGCATGTAAGCTGGTGTATATAAAGTTATAATTTTGGTTTGGATCTTATATCATTATGCATCTTATTTGTACTTCACCCATATTTTGGGCATGGGCCTCCCTCCTCCTCGCCCCGCCACACACCCCTCTCCCCCTCCCACATTTTTTGTACATATTTCTGATGTTTTGGTCAATTTTTACACATATAGCTATGTTGCCCCACACCCCCCTCTCCACCCTCCCCACAACTCGAAACTCATTTAATTTTTTTTTTTACATATTTTTGTGTTGTTTTGGTCAATTCTTACAAATGTAGCTATGTTACCCCCAACCCGCGCCCGCCTCCCCCCACTCACACTCGAAACTCAATTTGTTTATTTTTTTTACATATCTCTGTGTTGTTTTGGTCAATTCTTACACATATATCTATGTTGCTCCGCCGCTACTCCCGTCCCCGCCCCCGCACAACCCCCTCGGCACCCCGCCCACCCCCGACTCTCAACTATTTTTTCTTCTTCATATTTCTGTATTGTTCTGGTCAATTCTTACACATATAGCTATGTTGCCCCGCCCCCACCACCCTCCTCCCCCCGCCCCACCGACTCGAATCTCTATTTTTTTCTTCATATTTTCCTTGTTGTTTTTGGTCAATTCTTACACATATTGCTATGCCCCGCAATCCCTACCACCCCGCCCCCCCCCACACATCCCAGACTCTAAACTATATATTTTTTTATATTTCTGTATTGCTTTGGTAAATTTTATTATCTCTACTGGCCAAGTTCGGAAAACCAACCAGATCGGACCAGTAACGGCGAAGTTACGGCTCTTTTAAACATGTTATATTTCCACTCGAACTCGATATTTTTTTATTTATTTTTACATATTCTGTCTCGTTTTGGTCAATTCTTACGTGGGCCCTGCCACCACCCTCCCCCACTCCCGCCTGCCCCACTTGAAACTCGATTTAAATGTATATTTTTACATATTTCTGTGTTGTTTTGGTCAAATCTTACACATAAAGCTATGTTGCCCCCCACCCCCCCCCCCCCCCCCCCCCACCAATTACGCCCCCCCCCCCACCACCACCCCACCTACACTGGAATTTTTTATTTTTTTTTTACATATTTCTGTGTTGTTTTGGTCAATTTTTGTTACACCCCACACCCCACACACCCAACCATCCCAACACACCATCATCACTACCACCCGAATGTTTTTGCATATATCCTGTGTTGTTTTGTTTTATCAGTTTATCAATATGTTTCGCCCCACAACCATCCCACCACCACCCGAATGTTTTTTGTTTTTTTACATATGTCTGTGTCTGTGTTGTGTTGTTTTGTTTTATCAAATATACAACTATATCAATTATGCGCCCCCGTCCTGCCCCCCATTGGTTTATGGGCTCCCCTCACAAGGAGGACAGGGTCGGGGAATTTTTTTTATTTTATCTTCCATTTTTGGATATTAAAATTTTAATTTGAACGCAATCATTTACATATAAAGCAATTTAGATTAAATTCAGATACACAGAGGAAATATCAATAAAAAAAACAACCTGAAATGACGGCCACCAATACAAAAATCGCCCAGATATCCCCTTCCTCCCTCCCCGAGTTGCCTTTCGATCACAACTTTTTTTTAAATGACAGCAACTTTGGATCTAAAATCCTGATAAAAAATAAATAAAATGTCACACCCCTGCCGTAAATTTTACTATAATTTTTATGAGATTCTATAATATTTTATATCTCGGCCAGAGTTTCTATACCCACCCCCACCTCCACCCCCAGCCCCAACCCACCAATCCACATTGTTTTTAGCCTTGTTTTTCTTGATGGTATATACCTGGCTATACCATTTATTATTCCTCTGAATAGTCGGGCTGCGCTGATTCTCCTACAGCTCTTGTTTAATATAAATTTCCATATTTTACAGATTTTTTAGTGGGTCGCCCCCTGAATCCACCCGTAAACTCACCCCACCCCCTACACACTAAATGAAATGAACATAATCAAAACAAAATAAACAAGCTTAAGTTAGGTCATGGACATACAGTAGGTCTATGGTTAGGTGCTTTTTCCCCCAGATCAGGCTATAAAACCATGCGAGACTTTTTAGTTTTTTCTTTTAGGAGAATGTCTGAAGGGGTAACTTATAATAAATATCCCGGCACCCCTTCGCCCATTACCGTTTGTTAACCTAAGACTTGAAAACTTTATACTAGTACATTATACACAACGTAGTTTCGTGACACGTTGTCCACAGTGGAAAATGTGTACTTATGCGCATGCGCATGCAACGTTGGGAGAAACGAGCATTGTCAATATATTGTCAATACACATGTATAGCGAAAAACCGATATATATATGTAAAATATGCTTCGGAAAAATATTAAAACCGAAAGTAAATGGTAAATTACTTATTATTCTGTTAGATTATCATCATGGTCTACGCACAGGAGTCTGATAAGCTGCTCAATTTTCGTTCGAAAGTCACATGGGTGTTCGAGCGTTTTTTCCAGTCGTTTTTTTTTGCAAAGGAAATTAGGCGTATATGCAGTTACATAGAACGTCAGAATAATAAAAAAAAACTGCATAGGAGCCAATTCATTAGGCTATGCGCGATGGTTGACAAATCCAGCTGAGTTTATTTTTTTTATTTAAATGTTTTTTAGGTCAATATTTTCAACTTGCTTTATATCATAATATTGGAAAATGGCTGTGAAAAAATGGTATCTGGTTAAAAATAAAAATATTTATTCAAAAAAAATCACATGTTAGTGATAATGAACACCGGTTACTTGGTTACTTGTAAACAATCATGTATTCCCGTTGAGGGACATTACAGATTTCATAAAGGATTACACCTAAGCATAGACCTACATACGTATTTAATCCTATGACCATAAGCCAAAACAGATTGAATGTTTTCAACATTTTCCTCCCAAGGTGA